>JAKCPI010031031.1:0-89295 GCA_023213315.1 Euborellia annulipes
AGATTTTCTAATTATTAAGCGCCCATGTATAGACTCTACCAATTGCTAGCTAGACAATCTATTAAGAATTGCGTGTATTCTTAAAAAGTAATATTCACTTGTTAGTAGATATAGAAAAGAGATCCCCTTATAATATTAATCTCTTACACGCAAAACTTAAATCCTTATATTGAATTAAATAAGAATAGCTAAAATAATAATGCATGCACACTTTAGTGTCTCATATGAAGATGATGATTCCCTCGTGGGGTAAAGGGATGAGATGAGTACTGGACATTATATCGTATACCCTTTGCACATTTACCAATAAGCATATACCTTTTGCACATTGAACATTCATCCATCCCTTTACCTTGTGAAACGAACCTCCGTTTGGGTACTGAAATATAAAAACCTATTCTTTAATAAAGATTAAATGAATTATAAAAAAAAAAAAAAAAAAAATACAAATCATCTTAAAGTGATTTTAAATAAAAAATTAAATGAATTAAAAAATAATTAATTTTTTAATTTAAAAATTTTGAATTTAAATCATTAACTATTTAAAAGGGACTCTGAAATGGGAGAATTTCATTAATAACATCCTATCCATGCATCCTATGTTAAGATATTCTATATTTAGGCCGAAATAAGAAAATCCAAATAAAATTTTGAAATCCTAAACTATTTACTCTACGCCCACGTAAATGTTCATACAGACTTTAATTGTAGCTGCTACACTCGTAGAATCTGCTGTAGTCACTGCCTGGCTGACTTGAAGGCGAAGTCTAATGCCGGATGCTCCCAGTTGATCACTTATTCACTTATTGGCCTTTGGCATTTGATGTCTCGAAGGCGATTCGTCAATTTTCGATTTCTAAAAAATAAACAAAAAAAAAATATTGAAAAGGAGAGAAAAATAAACCTCTGGCTAAAAAGAACAAGATTTGAATGCAATATTACACTAATTATAATATTCTAATTTTATTTCTATCAAATAGAAGATTCATCTTTTACTTAGTGCCGCTTTTATAATCGTTAAAAGAATTTTGAATAAAAAATCCCCACAACATTACGTACAATGAGAGACAAAGTTGGAGCACAGTCTGATGATTGCAAGATTTAAAAATCTGGTGTGACTGGTCGCACAGCACACATCTTTTTCTTACCATTGTGTGTTCTGTGCTTGTCACACCAGATTTTTTTTAGTTGACATATGTTTGATTTCCGACAGTACAGTACATTCGAATTTCAAGATGTAAAATTTATAAGCATGGGGAAATATTTATATTTTGCTACCATGGCGACCATTTCTCCTTTCCTTCCTATGAAGTACAAGAGTAAAATGGTCTTCAGAAAATTTCAATGGCAAAATGAGAGTATACATTTTAAAAAGCATCTAAAAAATTTTTGAATTTTAATCAAAATCGTTGGAGCGAATTTAGAGAAAATCAAAAAAAAAGCTGAAAAAGTGCATCAGTAAAGTACTTGTACTTTTTGGTCGAATTTGTTCAAAAGCTTCGTGTCACGTCCCAGGGGGTGCCTAACTTAAATATGAAATTTCAACCTCCTAGCTCTTTTCGTTCTTGAGATATTTTGTTCACAGTCAGACAGACAGACAGACTATGTTGAGAAAACCACTTTTTACTTTCTCTTATCTCTATATATATATGCTAATATATAGATAGAGAAAGTATTGGATTCATGTCAAAAATTCGATGTCGAGATTTTGATGGATAAACACGTTTTGAGGTCCCCTGAATCCAAAAGAATTTCTCTCTTATCAAACGATATCAAAAGAATTGGAAAAAAATCCTATTTATAACGAATTTAAAAATATTTAGGTTGATATTCTAAGTAAAAAAATAAAAAAATAAATAAATCTCTTAAATAATTAATAAATTTTTGAATTTTTTCAATCAACGCTCAAATAGACTGTTCACAGCGGCGTAACTAGCCTTTGAGGGCGAGGGAGGGGGCGCGTTTTTCGTTCGAGCTTTTTTTTTAGTAGTCTATACGAATCTCATTTGGCCTTTTTTTAGTATTAGAATCTCGTTCGAGCTTTTTTTTGTAATTTTTCTCCGGATTTGTGATTAAAATGAATTTATTATGAAATTTCAAAAAAAAAAAAAACGGGAAAAAAAGCCGGAGATTTAGGTAAAAAGCCGGAAAGTCGGAGAAATGACGGATGCGCTATGGCGCCTATGTCGGTATCGAGGGGGGCCAAAGGCTTGATGCGCCTGGGGCGGGGGGGGGGAGGGGCGACCGCCCCTTTGCCCCCAACTGGATACGCTACTGACTGTTCATTATCCAGTCAATATATCGTTTAAGATTAGAAATTTGCGAGATGTGTTTTTGCTTAAGATTGGGCAAAATTGCGCCCCCTGGAGTCGAACCAGGACCTCCAAGCTTTCGCGACGGGCGGTCCTCCCTTATACTAGGGTGGCGGACCAATATAAAATATATTTTAATTTAAAATTTGATGAATAGAGCAAAAAATATATAAAAAGTAATGAGCCTTATTTCTAGTAACTTGTATTCGCTTGGCCTTGCTGAAACGGAGGGCGAAAATCTCTGAGCTACAAGCCCACTTCTAAGTTATAAAGTATCATCAAGCTCGATCCGGATCTATCCATTCGATGGACTTAATCGTTTAGGCTTACAAATATAAAACCAACGATTAAGTTACAACAGATTTGTTTTATATTTTAGGGGTTTTCTATTTACTATAAAGTCAAGGGGACATTAAAATATTTAATTCGATAAACTGTTATATACGCAAAAAAATTTTGGGAAGGCGAAACACAGAGATAGAGGTCTCGACTCTTGTTCTATAGATCAGAGGTTCGCTTCATGTACTGAGCAATTAAATTTTTCTAAATCATATTGGAATTAGATATTGTATATTTAGGCCTATACGTGAAAGTAAAAAGTGAAGTGAATGTTGAGGCACTGATTAAAAAAAGGGCCACCACGCGCGGGCCCTTGTTAGGTAGTGTATGTGAGGTTCCTATTTAAAAAAAAATAAATATCAATGAGAGAAGCTCGCCGAAAGCGGGCAACGCAGCTAGTCGGTTTTTACTAATTCGTTATATTTTGAATTTTATTTAGATCGTATAAAAAATAATTTAATTTAGGGTTGCGTTGCAATCCCTTGGATTGGATGTCATCCACCACTGCATATAAATGAATTAATTGTGTATCCTCTCTCTATTAAAAAAGTAAAAATGGAAGTAAATATCGAATTAAGGGTATCCATGAGGTCGCAATTTGCCTAACTAGGTGCTCACCGAAGACGGGCGACGCAGCTAGTTAAGTTTAAATGAAAAAAAAAAAATACGAGAAACAAGTCATCCAATTGAATGAAAAAAGATTTAGATCTAAACTGCAAGAATATTCCTATGCTTTAGTGGATTAGCCTATACTTAGGTATTCCCATCCAACAAACTTGTCCTGACTTGCATACTGACCCTTGCAAGTGAGTCAACCAGAGAGAGAGAAAGAGAGACAAATCAATTACTCTACTTTTATTATTTGTCTTTAAATATTTTATTAAAGCTCTTATCGCCTAGAAACAAACTTCGGACTACCTCCATATATAAAAATATTTTGTTTTATTCCCACATTGGCTGCTATGAATACATGTTTATAGAATCCCAACTACGTTTATATATAATGCAGTATATAAATAATAATTTTTTGTGAAGCCATTTATATTTCTAATATTTAAAATAATAAACCAAGTATTAATGTACGTGGAGAGATGAAAATTACCTCAAATGGTCTAAAAGTTTAGAAGAAAGGCGAATTTTTTACGGAGCCCAGGTGAGACGCGTCCGCCTCGGGCGACGCCATGATCCAAATGAGACCATTGAACACGATTAACACAGAAGGTGCTTCACTTATCACTGCCCCCACTCGACTGAACTCTCTTTGACCTTGCATTGGAATATAAAGGGTACTTTTCATATAGGGAATGTGTATAGACTCGGTCTGCAGCTGAGCCCTGGAGAGAGGGGAGCCTTTTCTCATTGGTGGACAAATGCTTGGCCTAGGACCTCAGGCCCATAGAGCCCATGTAAATAGAAAATTGGCATACATCCAACTTCTTTTAATTAAAAATCTATACAAATAATAAGGAATATATAAATGAATAGAAAATAATTTTTAACCCCAACACTGACTAGGCACGTGATGCCAGGGCCTAGGGCGGCAAAATCTTAGGGATGCCAAAATTTTAGACTACTAAAATTTAAAAAAATATTAAAATTTTAAAATCAATTTGGCTTAGTTACAGTGACGCCGTGGTGATAATAGTTAATTTTACTTTCTCTTACCTATATATATGTATATATAGAGAGAGAAACTATTGGATTCATGTCAAAAATTAGATGTCGAGATTTTGACGGATATACACGTCCCTTGAGTCTAAAAAGTGGCTTTCGAAATAGACTGTCTGTCTGTGTGTATGTAAACAAAATATCTCAAGAACGAAAAGAGCTAGGAGGTTGAAATTTTATATTTAAGTTAAGCACCCGCCTGGCACATGACACGAAGCTTTTGAACAAAATCGGTCAAAGCTTTCTAGTACTTTATTGATGCACTTTTTCAGTTTTTTTTTTTTTTTTATTTTTTTAAAATTTGCTCTAACGATTTTGATTAATGTGCTGGGCGACCAGTCACGCCA
This sequence comes from Euborellia annulipes, assembly GCA_023213315.1. NCBI lineage: Eukaryota > Metazoa > Arthropoda > Insecta > Dermaptera > Anisolabididae > Euborellia > Euborellia annulipes. Next base: position 4,667 of record JAKCPI010031031.1, read on the forward strand.
GATTTTTATTTCTAGCAAAAATTCTCTTAATAAGGGTGAAAGAAGATAGAAAAAATTTATAGTTATTAATGAGTTCAAATTGAATAAGAAAAAGCATTAAATTTTCATTGCTTTTAGTCAGTGAAAAGAAATTTTGGAAAAGATTGCCAATTAGATAATCAGGTAGTGTTTCTTGGATTTGCCACTGACCCTCTAGGCTACATTTGGCGCTTCGGTTGATAATTCAGTTGCCAATTAGATTTTTTATCAACCGAAGCGCCAAATTGTCGCCTAGAGGGTCAGTGGCAAATCCAAGAAACACAACATTCTCTCCAATTAAAAAAAAAAATTGAACTCATGAAAATTGCATTCATGATTTATTGATGAGTCCTGGTTTGATCATGTGCACTTGCACATGCATGTGTATAATTCCCAATAACTGAAGATGGCCAAATAAATTCAAGCCGAAACGTCTTTTTTTTTTTATAAAAAACAGTCACACTTTTTTTCCACTCACATTCACACACACATACAGCCATTTGGTATCCAAATGGCCGAAACGTCTTATTCTGGGAGTTTTTAACCTAGATAATCCCAATTTGGCTGATATCTCCAATTCTCCATTGTAATCTACATCACAGCCACAACCTCAAAAGCAAATATATATCTTTTGTTACCATGGCAACCATTTCTCCTACTTTCCTATCGAGTACAAGAGTAAAGTGTGCTTTAGATTTCAATGGCAAAATAAGAATATACATTGTAAAGAGCATCTAAAAAATAATTGATATTTGAATTTTAATCAAAATCGTTAGAGCGAATTTTGAGAAAATCGTCATTTATCAAAAATAACCTTATTAATAATTATATCTACCAATATATTTTATTAAAATATTAATATTTATTTATTTATAAATGCTACTCACACATTTGAGAAGAAAATTTCGATGAGAATATTGAAGGCAAGGAGAGAACACAACACAAAAAAAATTAAACGTCAAGACACACACAAGACCAATTTCAACTTGCAGCAACGAGTATAGAAAAAGAGCAAAGAGTATCTATGAAGGCATAGAGATTAGAAAAGAGAAAAGAAGCTACATGAAGACAATAACTTTTGATCAGGCCCTCGGGGCGTGGTGTAGAGGTTAGCGTGCTAACCTCATATACCAAACGTCGCGGGTTCGGACCCCAGGCAGTCCGATGATTTTATTTAAGCCAATTGGATACCAAATGGCTTAAATAAGAATGCCTGGACCCTATATATGAATATTTATCAATAACGGATATCGTAAAAAGTCTTATATGGCCTGAGTTGCCGAAAAGACTGTGTGAATGTGTGTGTGAGTGTGAGTGAATGAGAAAAAAGTGTGAATGTTTAAAAAAAAAAAAAAAAAACTTTTGATCAGGAATTTTAATATTAATAAAATTTAATTAAATAATTAAAATACCAATATTAAATAATAAATAATAAAAAAATTAAATATAAAAATACCAGTATATATTTGAGGAATAAGAATAAAATAATTTACTAATATACTCCTATATCCTATAATGCATATATGTATAGGCGGTGTAATTTAGTAAAAAAAAAAAAAATTTCGGCCCAGAGCATGTAAAGTAAGCTCAAGAAGAGTAAAATATATAATGTAATTTTTATATTTTCATTAAGATTTTTTTCGGCATCTAAGGCAAGGGCGGATACAGGGGGGAAAGGGGGTAATTACTGCCCCCCCCCCCCCCGAGATTCGAAAAAATACCTTTTTTTCGCAAAAAAAATTATTTTTAATGTAAAATTTTTAAAATTAATACTTAAAAATTTGATGTGTATTTATATTCTGGCAAACAAGTACAGAATGCAGTGGCGGCTCGTGACCGAGACAACTGGGTAGGCGACTATATATATATATATATATATATATATATATATATATATATATATATACATACAATATGTCATACATACATATTACTTACGAAAAATAGAAAAAAAGAAAGAAAAAAGGCGTATTTATTTCTTTTTGTAAATTAAATCTATTCGCCTATCTTTTAATTTAGAAAATAATTCAATAATTTGATCTGTGAAGTTATCTTGTTTCGAAATTTGAACTAATAAATCTTCATGAAAAATTGCGCTCTACGGTAACACTTGTCATCGGCTTGGCATAGGCAACTTAGTTCATCGCCTAACCGTTCGACTTAGAGCGCTGGCTATCACTGCTGTGCGCATGCGCGACTGTTTAGAAATGTGGGCAGCGGAGTGTGGAGTACAGCCAGTAAATAGGCGAAGAAAAATATCGCCTTTACTTTATAAATACGAGGTTCTGAAGTGTTTCAAATTTTTTTTTTGCAAAATCATATAAATTAATAAATATAGTAATTATTTTATGAAACTAAATATTTTTAAACTTAATAAATATAATAAAATTGATAAATATTTTTCATGTATATTTATAAGGTAGGCGTCGCCTACCTTGCCTACCCTAGCGAGCCGCCACTGTCAGAATGCGCTTTTAAATTACCGAAATTAAAAAAAAATAGTGTGCTGTGCGACGAGTCACACCAGATTACCCCCCCCCCGAGAAACACCTCTGGATCCGCCCTTGATCTAAGGCCATATAGACACCATTTCTATTAATTTATTGATTGGTAGCCAATTAAATTTAAATAAATTTTTGTCGCATAGATAAAATGTAATTAATCATATATTTAGAAGGGGAGGGAGCGTTTTAGGAATTAAGAGTAAATAATTATAAAATGTTGTAGGTATATTTTATGCAGGGCCGGATCTATTAATATTTATGAGTGGCAGTGGGGGCATGTGGCAGGGGCGGCAGATATCAGGGGGCTGCGAAATAGAAAAGTGGTCCACAAAAACAAAATGAAATTAGCAGGTGCGCCTCTAGGCAATGCCCAATGGATTCTTTTGCCGCCCCCTCCCCTTCATCCACCCCAACACTGAGAAAGTTCCTAACACGCTAGTGAACTTCTGATTACCTATACCTTTTCAACATCAAATACTTTTCTATTAAAAAAAAAAATATATAAGTATATAAATAAGCAGTTTTTTCTCAGGAGCGTGGCTAGTTCGCCTCTTCGTAAATAAGGCCCAAATTAGTTAATAAGAAACGTTTAAAAAGTGAGCATATAGCAATCAAAGGTATCCAAGAAATTAACAAATTCTACTTCACAATGTTATGCATAATTTATTAATATATCCTATTCATATTTCAAATTCCAACCCCCCCTCTAAGAAACAAGAATTGCATTTAATCGTTGGTGGATATATGGTTAGGCCCGTGGTGACTGGGCCTAGGGCGGCAAAATTTTAGAGGCGAGAAAATTTTAGACTCATATTTAAAGAAAGATTAAAATTTTATAATCAATTGGGCTGGTTACAGTGACGGCGCGGGGGAAGGGATAGGGCGGCATATTATAATATTAGTAAGGAGGAGCAAATTAAATTTTGCTCCTCCTAAGAAATCTCTCACCTCACCTCACCCGAGTTCAAGGGCGGATCCAGAGGTGGTTCTCGGGAGGGGGGGTAATCTGGTGTGACTTGTCACACAGCACATAATTTTTTCTTAATTTCGGTAATTTAAAGGCGCATTCTATACTTGTTTTGCAAGAATATAAATACAAATCAAATTTTTAAGTATTAATTTTTAAAATTTTATATTAAAAATAATATTTTTTAAATCTCGGGGGGGGGGGGGGGTAATTACCCCCTTTACCCCCCCCACCTGAATACGCTACTGTTAAACACATAGGTGTAAAATTCTCGATCAGTGTTATTCTATCATATGTGTGAGATCAATATCTTTTCCTGTCTAATAAATGTGTCTCTAGGTATCTTATCTCGCTTTCCTCCTCCTCCTCCTCCTCCTCTTCTATATTATATAATCCAATACTGTACTATATCGTGTGTGCCAGAGAACAGAAAGTACTCTCAATTGGCGATGTCAGTCGGTTATTAACTAGCTGACGTCACGGGACATAGAGAGTTCCGTGAGTCGTTCGCTCCTAGTGAGGTTCAGTGAGGCGTGGAAGCTTTTAGTGATAACATAGCCAACATGCAACACGTGCGATTTCCAATGGATCTGGACATCTAAGAATTATGATCGCCAACGCGACATACCAGGTAGAGTGCGCTATCATCGTCAATTTAAATTTCAAGTCTCTTGTTGTTTATTCTAATTTTAATTATATAAATAAAGTAGATCGAATCGACGTTCTATTTTTTTTTTTTTTTGTGCATTTTCTCTTCTCGATTGTGCTTTTCTTAATTGTTTTTATTATTATTTATCATTCATTAGATTTCATATCATTCAGTCGGATTAGGATCAAACAATTTTGTAATGAAATTGTATTACAAGTAGCATGAATGAAGTAAAGGAAAAAAACCGGTTGTGTGAAAAACGCATTCTAATCATTAGCCTTGGAATTTTTTGTTTTTATGTTTGACTAACACTTATGAAAAATTTATTTAGATTGAAGTGCTAGACTGGAGGGAATTAACTTCTTTTAAAGGCCTTAATTTCTTCTTAACAAGTCTGAATTGGATATAAAAAAAAATCTGGTGTGACCATGGGCGTAACTAGGGAGGTGCCAGGGGGGAGCCTGCCCCCCCCTCACCCAGAAGGCTCGAGACCCCCCCCCCCAGAAAGCTCCCTGTCCCAAGAAAAATTGAGAAAATATGGGGCTTTCCAGGCCCACCAGAGGATAGCTGGTCCCATGGCCCCTCCCCCCAGCCAAATTCTCTAGTTACGCCCATGGGTGTGACTGATCGCTCAGAACACATGAATAATAATATCTTACAGTGGCGTACCGAGGGGGGGGCGGTCCGCCCCAGGCCCCGAGCCGGCATAGGCCCCCATATATTTATAAAAAAAAATTTAATGAAAATTTTCCTTTGAGAGGCCCCGGGGCCCTCAGGGCTCAAGTAAAAATGAGAAAATCTAATGAAAATTTCTCTTTGAGAGGCCCCGGAGCCCTCAGGGCTCAAGTAAAAACAAAATTTAAGGAAAATTTCTATTTGAGAGGCCCCGGGGTCCTTGGGGTTCAGGGATAAACGGTATTTTAAAAATATTTTTGTGTATGGAGGAGAGGGATATTTAAAGATGAGCACCCCCCAAAAAAAAAAATTCAATATAAGGCCCCCTTTCTTCTAGTGCCGCCCCAGGCCCCAACTGCCTCGGTACGCCTCTGATATCTTATTCAAATATTGTAAATAAAGATCTCGAAAATTATTGAACAATTTAATTATTTGTTGCCCCTGTACTTTTGACATCAATAGCAACTTATCCCCGAATAATAATAGAATTTTATTATACGAGACACATGGCAAATTTCTATCACTTACAAATTAGATTTTTAAGTTATCGTGTTTGCAAACACTCACAATCTAATTAGATTTAAACCATTAAGCGTAGAGTCTAGTTGAAACATAATATATTCAAGAGAAATTGAAAACACTTGTTCTTAAGTTTCAATAATTTATTATTTTCAACAACTTACGTCATCTTCAAAAGTAATTTCTCTCAAAGTGTCCAAGTGTAAAAATGTTAATTTTTAAATAAATCATTGAAACTTATGATCTAGTATTTTTAATTTCTAATAAATAATTCCAAAAATTAAACTCAGTGAGAACGAGAATTATCGAAATATCGAAGTCGAATTTTTTAACGGTTACGAGAAAGTAAAAAGTAAAGTGAATGTTGAGGCACTGATTAAGAAGGAGGCCGCCACATGCGAGCCCCTGCTAGGTATTGTATGTGAGGTTCCTAGTGCCCATCGAGAAGATATATTTTGAGCAATTGGATGTCATCCACCACTGCATGTAAATGAATTGAATGAATCCTCTATTAAACAAGAGAAAGTAAAAATCTAACTAAGGGAGGTCTGTGAGGTCGACATTTGCCTGACTAGGTGCCCTCCAAAGGCGGGTTAATTTTTGCTGTCCATAAACATTTTATAATTTTCAACATTTCAAAAAATTTTCAGGTAGAAAATAAAAGAAAATTTTCATTTAATTAAGAAACTATTTAATTAGATTTGATCATTATATATAATAGTATATTTATCAAATTAAATACTTTCAGTAATCAAGAATCTAGTAAAGATGATATAATTTCAAGGTTCCTGCGGTTAGAATATCAAATCTAACATTTCAATTAATTTAATGTAGGCCTGTTATCACTAGAGCCGCCTAATGAACACAAGTTATTATTATATCCATTGCCGTAGCCAGAAATTTTTGATGGGGGGATCAAGAAATTTTTTTCCAAAATTTAAGATTATTTTAGGGTTTTTATAAATCATTTTAGTTTGTTTTTTTAGCTAGAGTAAATTATTATATTTTACTTTCTCTTACCCTAAGTGAAATATAATTTGTATTTAATATTTAGCCATGGCTTGGGTTCCATGGGGGGTTTGAACCCCCCCCCAACGCCTATGATTATATCAATAGTTTACTTTTTTGTTTCGCCAAACAGATTAAACAAATGGACAAGCGAACCAGTGAAGTATCGAAACCCTAAAGACTAATTTGTAATTATATAAATACTAGCTGAAAAGCCCGTATTAGGCGTTCCTGCTTTTCGTAAGAATATAGGCAATAGGTAATACAAATCCCCGGCCCTCGGCTCTTTCTTGGGCGCCCTAAGGGTATCGGTGGCTTGAATGCGAATGCCCCCAGCTCGTCAGGTGACTGAATCTAACCCAAATCCATGTCTATTTGGTATTGATAGCTACTCATTAAAGAGTTGAACCATCATAGAAAAACCACTAGTTATCCGATATAAGAATCAAAGTAGAGAAGACTTAATATCCCCAGTCAATCGAAATCTATTCAAGATCTTAAAAAAAAAAATTCATTTAAAATGAGAGGATATATGGACTCTGTTACGCATTAGTGTGTCAAGGGCCATCTACCGAGTTTTGAGAAAATTAACAATAAAGTTTTGTGTTTTCATTAGATTATATATAATTTTGGGCTTGGAGTAGTTGGTAGCGTGTCTACCTTCTATACCGAACGTCGCGGGTTCGGACCCCAGGCAGTCCGATAATTTTATTTAAGGCATTTGGATACCAAATGAAACCAAGGAAAAATTTAGATAAAAAAAAAAAAAAAAAAAAAAAAAAAAAATTTAAAAAAAATTTTTCTTTGAGAGGCCACGGGGCCCTCAGAGGTTAAGTAAAAACGGAAAAAATATAAAAACAAACAAAATGAAAATTTCTCTTTGAGAGGCTCTGACCTCTTGGGGTTCAAGGATATACGGTATTTTATAAATATTTTTGTGTATGGAGTCGAGGGATATTTAAAGATGAGCACCCCCCCCAAAAAAAAAAAAAAAAAATTCAATATAAGGCCCCCTCTTCTAGTGCCGCCCCAGGCCCCCAACTGCCTCGGTACGCCTCTGAATAATCATTAACGGATATCGTTTAAAGTCTTAAATGGCCTAAGTTGCCGAAAAGACTGTGTGAATGTGAGTGTGAATGAGAAAAAAGTGTGAATGTTTTTTTTGAAAAAAAAAAAAAAATATATATAATTTTTGTTGTCAATTGTGCAAGTAACATTAAATATAAATTTTTTTAGGACATATTTCATAAAAAATACTATTAATTATAGCATTTGAAACAATATTCCTTGTTTAACTAAATTTTGAATTTTTTTTTGGAGCTTGACACACTAATGCTTAACAGGGTCCATATATTAAATCTCTTGAAATTTTATTTATTATGTAAAAGTTTCAAGCTACTTGTTTTTATAAATAATAGGAGAGTTAATTGAGAATTTCTTTGTTTGTTTTTTTAGGCTAATAATTATTAAAAAAAAACTCTAAATTAGTACAATATTTAAAATTGCTCTACATCTCTAAATCTCAGTCGTTTGAGAAAATTATTCCTTATTAAAATATTTTTGTTTTTTCTTTTAATCTGAGATGATTCACATGATTACATGTGAATTTCTCAAATCCCACATTTTAAGTTAATTCGTTGGTTATTAAAAAAAAATATATAAAAAATTCTGGTGTAACTGGTCGCACCAGATTTTTGTGTCGACATAGTTTCCGACAGTATGGTACATTCTAATTTTTTTTTTAATGGTCTTTTTCGGCATCTAAGGCCATTTAGGCCCCATCCCTATTTATTTCAAATAATTATCAAATGAAATAAATTTTCCTCGCTTGGGACGGGAAGCGAACCCGGGAACCCGGCGCGAGGGTAGGCTACATTCGAATTTCAAGATTTAAAATTTATAAGTATGAGAAAATATTTATATATTTTGTTACCATGGCAACCATTTCTCCTATCTTTCCTATGAAGTACAAGAGTAAAGTGTGCTTCAAACACTTATGAGAGAAAAATGAGAATATAAAGAGCATCTAAAAAATAATTGATTTTTGAATTTAAAAAAAAAAACGAATTTAGAGAAAATAGAAAAAAACTGAAAAAGTGCATTAGTAAAGTACTAGTACTCTTTGACTGATTTTGTTCGAAAGCTTGGTGTCACGTGCCTGAGGGGTGTCTAACTTAAATATAAAATTTCAACCTCCTAGCTCTTTTTGTTCTTGAGATATTTTGTTCACAGACACACACACAGACAGACCAAAACTTCTATATCCAACAAAATCTCGAAATCGAATTTTTGACATGAATACTTTCTCTCTCTATATTAACATATATAGGTAAGAGAAAGTAAAAAGAGTTTGAGATTTTCCAAAAAACAAATCAAAGTAGAATTTTTATAAAAGAATAAATTTTTTTTCGAGTCAAAACGATTTCGATTGCTATCTAATTAGAGCATAAATTTAGTTAAAATAATATTTATAATAATCATCTTATTTAGGATATAAAATGATAGAAATATATTTATTATATGGTTGAATAAATTTTGATGTCAAAAAATAATGAAATAATAATAATAATAATAATATATTAGAAGAGAAGGGGAGCCTTCCTGGGACAAAATAAAAAAAAACTTGATATTTTGTCGGCGACGTTTCGTTTATGAAAGTTAGAAGAAAACGCAACCAGAATTTTTTCTTTAAAAATATATTTTAATAACATACGTTTCGGCCTTGGTAAAAGCCATTCTCGGATGACCACTAACAACTCCGAGGATGGCTTTGACCAAAGCCGAAACGTCCGCTGTTAAAATATATTTTTAAAGAAAAAATTCTCGCTTCGTTTTTTCTAACTTCCATTCCTGATGAAAAATATTTTTCTCAAATCTTATTTTCACGCCCTAGGGGAGTGCCTAACTTAAATATAAAATTTCAACCTCCTAGCTCAATTTCTTCATGCTTTAAATTGAACACACAGACAGAACATGTCGCGAAAAAAACTTTTTTTTAATTCAGGGACCTCAAAACGTGTATATCCATCAAAGTCTTGACATCGAATTTTTGACATGAATCCACTACTTTCTCTCTCTATATATATATGTGTATTAACTAATACATATAGGTAAGAGAAAGTAAAAATTCAAATCCAAATTGAGATTAGTTCTATATAAAAAGATGCGGTAACTCACCCCAGTAAAATCCTAAGTGGACTAATCATATCTTACTTTTCTACCTAATGAAAAAAATCCCTACAAAATTCTGCAAGGGGTTCGATAGGTTCCTAAGTTACCCAGTGTTATTATTATCTGTTTAAGAGAGTTTCGAAATTCTCAAAAATGAATTCCGCCCCAGTAAGAAGAAATTTTAGAATGACATTAAAATGTTTCTACCCCACTATGCTATTTGCTAAATATTGAATATAAATTTTAACTCAAACGGAATGCACTTATTTTTTTAGTAAAAGTATTAAAAAACATTAATATCTTTGTGCATTATAGGGGATGGGGCATTAACCCCCTTGTTAATGTCTTCATACCTCCCCCTCCCTTTAAGGAAATGCGAGCCTTCACCGCGAAATTACTCTCAAAATAATTTGAATATATTTATAAATAATTATTTTAATTTTAATTTTATTTTGAAATTATTTTATTTAATTTTCAACCCTTAATCCACCCCTGAGTAAAAGTATATTAAGGGAATTTGATTAGCAAAAATATAGGCCAAATAGAAAGAATATAATGGTAAATAATGGTGTGTTTAAAAAAAATAAATAAATAAAAATAAAAAACTATTTTTTTTTCAATGACACCTACACTCCCCCTCTCCCTTACAACAGCTTATATTCACCCTCTACCCTTAGTCAAATATTATATAAAATATTTAATTCCATATCCAAAAGAATCGTTTTTCGCAGTCAAATTATTTGTATCTATCATTTTTTTTTCAAAGATAAAATGCTTAATAATTACCTTTAATAAGACACTCAAGAGGGTGTGCTGGTTGACGGTGAGGTCAGGGTGGGTTACACTATATTAATTATTCACTTTAAATCACTTAAAACACAACTTAAATAAGAGCTCAGCGCCTGTCGCCCAGCAACGCGCTCGACTGAACGAGAGATTCGTCTTTCTATAGGAATAAAATAGATGAAAATAACAATTCCCTTTTTATCAAAAAGAAAAAAAAACCTTTTACTCTAATCTAACTATATTTAGAACTGGAAAAGAATGCCAACAAGTGATTTGGAATATTCCAAGGCCTTTCTTAAATAATCAAACCTTCATCCCCCCTAATCAACCCTTAATATGATAAAATAATAATCAACGCTATTTTTTTCTATTTATTTGGCTTCAATTTAGCTAAAATAAATTTAAATTTTTTTTTTTTTTTTTCAATTTTTCAACCCCTTATCCAATCCTAATAAATAAAATAATTAACAATGCTATCGCCTTCGGCGAGCTTCGCGTCTAGTCAGAAAAAAATTAAAACCATGAAAAACTTCCCTGGATCCGCCTTTGGGTTTCACACATAGTATAATTTTCTAGAATGAGTCTTACTTTAGGCCAGGGGTTTCCAAACTTTATGTTACAACGCCTCCCTTAAAAATATTTAATCGTATGACGCCCCCTACCCCACACATTTAATAAAATAATACAAAAACAAAAATTTTTAATACTAAAAAATATAAATTTATATAAAAATATTTTTTTGTTTATTCATATTTATTATTTTAATTAAAAACTCAGTCCCAGAATCTTCTAAATTATTTTATTTATGAAACTAGCAATCATTTGGGAAATTGATCTTGGTGGCCAATATTTGCGCCTCCCTTTAGACTAGTCCGCGCCTCCCTAGGGAGGCGCGCCTCCCAGTTTGGAAAACGCTGCTCTAGAGTCAGCACTAGCAGTACCGGGGCTTTTGGCTGGAATAAGCCAGTAAAGTTACGGGAAGATAGTTTTTCGCAAATATTTCGAAAACTATGCGGTTTTCAGCAAAAATTCATCTATACAAAAATAATTGAAATTAAATTACAAACAAAAATGTTCTAGTACATAATCGCGCTAAAGTGAACGGTTCGGGAGATATAGAGGGGTAAAATTTGATGGTTGTCATGGTAACAAGATATAAATATTTTTCTTTCTCAGTGTCTCCTTTCATAGGAATTATAAATTTTACCCCTCTATATTTCCCGAGCCGTTCACTTTAGCGTGATTATGTGCTAGATCATTTTGAAAACGAAAACCAATGGGGAAATGGCCGAGTGAGAGAGCAAATTGTTAGATCCGTGTTTCGACTCACGTATCTTTTTTTTTTTGACTGTTTGAATTAGTAAATATTCACTAGATTAATTTTCCTTACAGGTCCGTACGTGATATAATTTCTTATTTTTTATCTAATGCAAAATAAAAAAAATTCGCTTCGCCTTCGCCTTATAAGAAAAATTTCAACCCTATTTACTTTAATGTTTATTTTTGATTTTTGTTTGTTTATTTTAAGCAATTTTGTGAATGATATACAAGAAAATTATTTAAAACTTAATAAAATTATCAGATGAATCTTTCAACAATGGAGCTAAAATCATCCATGAATCAAGTAAAAAATATTCATTAATAATAATAATAATTAAATATTAATATATTTTTTTTAATAATACAGTATATTGTGTGGTGTTTGTGAAGATGGCAAAGGCAGGCATAAAATGAAATCCCTTTGAATATCTGGAGACGTTTCGGTGCATTTATAAAATATGCTCAGTCCACAATCAAATTTGAGCATCATGAATGGACCGAACGAAGATGGAGCATATCTAATAAATACTGAGAAAATTCACCAGATAATCAATTCGCAATCATAGAGATTTCATTTTTTTGGCTGCTTATATTTTTTTGGCTATGAAGACATATTTAATTAAATTTAGCTAAACTTTAAACAGCTACTATGGATAATTCTTTAAGATAAAGTTTTTCTTGAATGAAATATCTGGCTAAGTACTAGCCAAAATAATTTTAATATTCCAAAAACGAATCCTGGCTCCTCCAAACATAATAAATTTTGTTTCTGGAAGATGGACAACTCAAGCAATTCACTAATTATTTAATTGCTCCTGAGCACTTGCAATGGGGATGCAAATAAAACAATGATTGAGGGCAGGTTAACTAAGGAGTAGAGAGGGTGCCAAAAGGATTAAAAAAGGCCCTGGCTGCATATTTTCCAAGAGATTTACGAACTACGCAAGCATGGTACATACACGATTCATTGGATAATTAGAGAGCTGAATGTTTTGACGGCTAACCAAAAATTTCCTAGATACAAATTAAATCCCTACAGTCACTAGATCTTAGAAGAAGCGTGTCTGCACTCTCTCTCTTCTATAGGTACTATTATGGTCAATGCTCGGCCGAATTAAAATCAATTATCCCACCCAATGCAACATATACACGGAACACAAGAGAGGCATCGTCCCAGCGCTCTATGCTGTTCAAATCACGACTAACAGAACTAGTCAATTCCAATCTTCCTTTGTCCCCGTGATTGGAACAAGCTCCCTGCGTCTATCTTCCCCAAAACCTACAATCTTCAGACTTTCCAAGTCTGAATCTCAACAGGCATCTTCTCAGTTCCCGCAGTTGAGTTCCCCTTTTATGCTTCTCCTTTTGTTTTTATTTTCTTCCTGACTGCATGTGAACACTGGTCATTATAGGTCTTCAGACCTTATGCACCCATTCCAAAAAAAAAAAAAAAAAAGAATAGAGAATTTGTAAGAAAATAATAAAAGTTTGAAGTAGAAAATGTGAGATTATGCGAGAGTAATATTGAGAAGATGAAAAAGAAAATCCTCTGTCTCTCGAGGCAAAAATTCGACAAAAAATAGATCAAATAAAAATTTGTATTATTTTTTTTAATGAGACTCATTAAGTATTGAAATGAGACACTCATAATAAATATGTAGAAGGATGAATAAAAAGGCTAAGCAGCTCTGATTATTTCTTCATTGCTTTAAACCCACAGCGTTTCGGTCGACTATGCGACCATCTTCATGGCTAGGGTTCAGTCAATAGAAACCCTCTTATTTTCTTTAATATACTTTTTTTTTAAATTTACGATCTATCAGGTTTATTAATTACAAGTCAATATTGTCTTGGACTGGACGCTGAATGTAATTAATAGTCCGTAAATTTAAAAAAAAAATGTCTATTAAAGAACATAAGAGGGTTTCTAATTTCTGAACCCTAGCCATTAAGATGGTGGCATAGTCGACCGAAACGCTCTGGGTTTGAAGCAATAAAGAAATAATCAGAGCTGCTTAGCCATTTTATTCATTCTTCTACAAATTGATTCAGCTATTCGCCTCGTTTACATAATAATAAAATACTTAATTTCATTTGTTTCAGCATATAAATGGCGTCGTTAATAAAAGGATTCCGGACATTTTTTCATCGCTATCCTCGAACAGCAAATTGTCTCATATATGGATCGTTTTATGTTTCGGCTGAATTTTCCCAACAACATTTTTCAAGAAAGTTTCTGGTATTTATTTATTTATCAACAGACTAGTAATAGAAATTGAAAAAGTAATAGTAACAAGTAATATTAATAGAAAAAAATAAACAAGGTAATTTTGAAATCTTAAAAAAGTAAAAAAATATATAGCCTACACGGCCAAAGACGAAATATTTTAAAAGGATTGAATCTATTAAAATAATATGAGCTTATAATTCCAATCCCTTTCTATTATTCAACTGAGATTCAATTAAATTCAATCAAATAAACCGGGGATCCCATTTTTCCTAGCAAGGTTATCAGAGAACGCTGTCGTCTATTTAGGCACCAAGAACAACTTTTATCCCCTCTCTCATAATTTTTATTCAACTGTCACCAAAAAGCTATGATTCATAAGAAGAAAAAGTGCTTTAATAAATTTGCAATAGCCAATTGAAATGTTAAATAATTGAAAAGTGATAAAGTGTTGTGTTGTGCTAAAAGTTTTTCATCATAGAAGTGTTCAGATTCGTTTACTATTTCTTCAAGCTCTTTTTTTCCCCAACTCTTTTAGAAAATTCGCCACTAACTACTAAATTAATTGAAAGGGAATATTTTTTAACATACCGAGTGGCCTGGCCTCCATGTAGGCAGTAGATATTCTTTACTCCCAGCCGGCATTTTAATAAAATACGAAACAGCGAAGAAACTCTGGAGCCAGAGGATAAATGCATCTTAAAACGTAACATTGAGGTGGCTTACATCTGAAACAAAAAGAGAAAAAACTTTATAATCTATTTATTTAATATAGTTTTTTGAAATACTAAAGGTCATATATATATATATACACTTTTAGAACTTTTATCCCTACTTTTTCTCTTAAAGTGGTCCCATATGTGATTTGCTAATAAAATGAAATATAACTAGATGCTTGCTCATTCTTTCTATCTATTTGAATTTAAAAAACGTTCAAGTCCTATTAAGATAAAAAAAGCATATATATATAAATTAGGAACCGACCGAATATTCGGTTTCGGTTACGGTTTCGGCCAGTTTCGGCCAAAAATCATGGTTTCGGCCGTAGTTTCGGTTTCGGCCAAAAAGTGGCCGAACCTTTCGGCCGGCCGAAACCAGAGTCTGAAAAATGGGATGAGACTCGCATGCAAAAAATAAAAAAGGTCAAATAATTTGCTCTTGAGGGAGAAAAAATTTTAGTCTCCCTAAAAAAAGGGTAAAATGATTTTCACGGGAGGGAAAAAAATTCAAAAAAAAAAAAAGTAAAATGAAAAAAAATTTTTATAGGAAATACAAGTTTCGGTTTCGGTTACGGTTTCGGCCGAAACTAAGGTTGAGGCCGAATATTCGGTTTCGGTTTCGGTTTCGGCTGAAAATCTTGTTTCGGTCGGACCCTAATATAAATATATATAAATTCATACTAATTATTATTAATATTTTTAAAACATGACATTCAAATCCTTTCAATCATTCATTGTCACTGATCATTTGAATATTAAAAAAAAAAAATAATAATAATTTTACCTAGCCAATTTTAATAATCAATTGCATAAATTAGAATAAAATAATGATCATCTTTAAAAAGAAAATGCATTTCTTATAAAATATAATTTTTTTTAAGAACAATAAATAATTATGTTAAAATATATCTAATTTGTGTTATTAGTCAATCTTATTAAAAAATTAATGTGAGAGGTTAAAGTATATTCCCAGCATAAAAATGCTGGCTTTCTTAATAAATTATTAAATATCAACAAATTATTTCTTTAAAACAGGTTACAGATTAAAATAAATAATCTAACATAAATTAAAATTATTTTTTATAAGTTGAAAAATGTCAAAGAATAATGTCCATGCATGTGTGAAATGAAAATGTTAGATTTCTTTATAAATTCAGAAAATCAAATATGAAATTATATATTAAATATAAAATAGAGATTATTAAAATTAATTTGAGATGATAATTACCTTCAGGGAGATGAAATTTATGAAATTATCCCGATAATTTTGTGGAGCTGATTGTGAGTTCACTTGCTATCACTGACTTGGCGTCTCATCAAAGGGCAAAGAATATAACATTTATATACTGACCATTTGAATTTATTTTTTATATTCTTTAGGAGTTATTAAATTCAAAATCTAATTATTATTTAAAATTAAAAAAAAAAAAATTACTAATTAAAAATTTTGTATTTAGCATAGTACAAATTTTAGACAAACGAATAAATTCAGAGATTGAAAAAAATAATATTAAAAAAATCTGATATCTGGTGTGACTGGACGCACAGCACACAACTTCCTCTTACTTCGGTAATTGAAGTTGTGTTCTGTGCTTGTCACACCAGATGTTTTGTGTCCACATATATTTAGTTTCTGCCAATAAATTAGAATTCAAGATGTCAATAAGCCTAGAAAAATATTAAAAATATATTTTTTTAAATGTCTTGTTTCGGCAAAGATTTCATCCTAAATTTATTCAAATTAATTCATAGCTTTTTCTCGCTTGAAACTTAATTCCTCCATAAAACAAGAAGCGAGACATTTAACTCTGTTTTAATCATGGGCGTAACTTGGGGGTGCCGAGGGGGGCATGCCCCCCCCCCCAGAAAGCTCCCTGCCCCAAGAAAAATTGAGAAAATATGGGGCTTTCCAGGCCCTCCGGAGGATAGCTGGTCCCATGCCCCCCCCCCCCAGCCAAATTCTCTAGTTACGCCCATGGTTTTAATCCAGGGAATTGTTTAATTGTTTTGTTGATTATGATTTAACAGTTCATATATATATATTTAAAAAAAGATGTAATAAAAACTGAGTTATTTGATTCTTCTCTGGATAGGAAGTAACAGACCTCAAAGAAAAAAAAGCCCAGCAAGTTAGCCAATATGTTATTCTGAGATAATAATATGTTTGTTTTATATTTTTAGGTTCCAAAGGGAGAGGAACCGAAGCCGATTGATTGGCCCACAATTGGTCGATATTCGATAGTTGGTACAATCATTTATCCTAATTGTTTACTAGTATGGTGAGTAGAAGAAATATATAAATGATTCATAAATTAACTATATTTTAGATGATCTTAAAATGTTGTGCGTTATGTCACACCAGATTTTTTTAGGGGGTGCGCCTATCAATGTAGTTACGCCCCTGCTGGAATTTATCCCCTCTGGAATGGCATCCCCTATTATTTATTTAATAAGGACTTAATTAATTGTGCTATATGTAATTTCTTTTTTTTTTCTAGGTACAATTGGCTGGATAAAACATTTTTAGGAACATCTAATCGGATAGTGGTCCAAAAATTAATATTAGATCAATTTGTTTTAACTCCATTTATGATTTTAATCTTTTTTTCAAGTGAGTTCATTTATATGTATCTATTATATTATCAATTTTGTAATTTTTGAAAAATTTTCAGGTATGAATATATTAGAAGGTAAAGAAGATATTTTGGCAGAGTTTAAAGCAAAGTTTAAAGACACTTTCTTGGTAAATTATTTGATTTATTTTTTTTTCTTCATTAGATTAGTATTCAGGGACTGAAATGAATTTTTGTCAAGGGGAAGACAATCATCTCTTTTTGCTAACATGATCCAAGAATTCGAATGCAAATACTATAAGGCTGGCCCTAGACGTTATTATTTACTACCCATACAGTGAGCCAAAAAGTCAAGACCCATCCATGTGTTCTCTAACGTACATGTGATTACTTCAGTGTTTTTTTTTTTTTTTTTAATTTTCCTATTTCTCAAAAGAAATTAACTCCAATTACAGAGAGACTGACATTGGCAATCTTTGAAAATATTCACGGCAAGTGGGATTTGAACCCGAGTTGTACAGGAACTCTATTTCTTTTATAAAAACAATGAAATAATCACATGTAGAGAGCGCAACTGTATGGTATAACAGAGCAGTTTGGTATAAGACAAGATTGACTTGAGCAGTTCTCTCAACTAAACGTAATTAGTATATTTGCACGTCTGCAAAAAGACTGTACAAGTTATAAAATTTGCTAACTATCCATTTAGACTTTCACTTCAGACTATAAGGACCTGCGCAGTTAGAACGTTCAGGTAGAAAGAAAAGTCAGCTTAATATCATCTGCCAACCTAGCAAAATTACTCAGAAATGTTTTTTTAAACTAAATCTCGCTACTAAGAGAAATCGTAACCCTATCAATTTTTAACTTCTTCTTTTCGGTTATAAATTTTTCGATATTTCCTTGTATTAAAAACAAACCTAATAATCTTCATACATTTGGCGGCAGCAAAGAGGAAGTCTCATGATATTTCATTTAAAATTTATATTGAACTAAAAACAAATATCTACGACCTTTAGGTGAATCAAATCAATCAATTGATCCACTTTGCTGCCGAGCATATTTAATTAATCATTCTTTATTCAAAACATTTCCTATTTTTAGAAAAGTTGTATGTATTGGATACCAGCTCAAACAATCAATTTTAAGTTTATACCTTCTAACTTGCGATTAGTGTTTATCGGATTCTGTGCCTTCTGTTGGATTAACATAATGTGTATCGTGAAAAGGAAACCATTTGATTAATAATAAATTTAAATTAAAAACCAAAAGGTTATGTGAATTTGAATTTTTAATAATGTTTACGAAATGAAATTCTGCAGTCCTATAGAGGTGACTATAAGGTAAAATATTTAGGTCCCCCAACCAATATTTCAATCCAGTACCTGTATGAGGATTTTTATTTAATGATAAAATCCCGCATGCCTA
Source organism: Euborellia annulipes (assembly GCA_023213315.1). Lineage (NCBI taxonomy): Eukaryota > Metazoa > Arthropoda > Insecta > Dermaptera > Anisolabididae > Euborellia > Euborellia annulipes. The sequence goes on from JAKCPI010031031.1 coordinate 23,231, forward strand.
GGATTTAAACGCGGATCTTCTTTGTAGAAGCCGACACCCTAGCCCACTACACCAGTGAGCCCCACTTACAAATACAAAGACATAATTCCAAAAAAAACGCTAATTTTTTTAATTTTTCGTTTTGTTTTAGACAAGTTGTGTTTTCTGGCTTCCAGCTCAAACAGTTAATTTTAAATTTATACAACCAACCTGGCGAGTGGTCTTCATGGGAGGCTGCGCATTTTTTTGGGTTAATGTTCTTTGTTGGTTAAAAAGAATACCAATGGAGAATAAAAATTCATAAAAAATAATCCTAATAAATTTAGAAGTTTCTATTTACGAGGGACCAAAATTATGGAGGCAATCTGATTATATTTAATTTTTTTCAATTTATTTTCAAAATATTGTAATTAATATTAGTTATTCGGCTGCCTCCCAATAATTTTTCTTTAATATTAATTATTATTCCTTCATACTAGTTTATTAAGAGCTATTCTCACTGCCGAAAAATGTTTGTCGGTTGCCTATCGCTAATATAATTGAAAACTCCATCATAAACAGGCTAGTTAATTTGGAATTTATATAGTAGCAGATGATACAGTTAATAATTGAGTCTATTTTAATTAAAACTTTATTCCGAACGAAACGTTTCGGCTTGCCATCTTCAGTCTTATATTTTTCAGATAAACATATATAAGAGGAGAACATTCCAAAGTGGAGTTTTTATTTAAAATAGAATCTCAATTATTGGCTGTATTCTCTACTACTAGAATTAAATCGACTACAGCCACGTTTTTCTATTCAGAATTTATATATATACTATGGGGTGTCAAAAAATAACCGGAATTATTTTTTTAATAGAAAATTCTGCCTACTTTTATTCAAATTCCATTACAGACCTTCAAAGTAAAGTGCCTCGTACAAAATACAACGATTCCAGCTTTCAGTTCACTGTTCAAATCACTCCCTGAAGTCCCTTTTTGATAGTCTGTTAAGTACACCCGAAATTTTGGTGTTTAGCTCTCGATCACTCTGAAAATGACGACCCCGAAGCTCTTTTTTCATTCCAAGAAATAGGTGAAGGTCACACGGCGCTAGGTCCGGTGAATAAGGTGGATGTGGCACCTCAATGCCTAATTCAGTGATTGTGAAGGATCCCATATGGTCTTTTTGTTGCAATTTTCGTTCAATACTTCACAATAGTAATTCGCAGTAACAGTATGTTGCTTATCCACCACGTGATCAAGAGCTGAACAATAAAATTTCGGGTGTACTCAACTATCAAAAAGGGGCTTCAGGGAGTGTTTTGAACAGTGGACTGAACGCTGTAATCCGAGGGAGATTACTTTGAAGGTCTGTAATGGAATTTGAATAAAAGTAAGCAGAATCTTCTAAGAAAAAAATAATTCCGGTTATTTTTTGACACCCCCCTCGTATATATATATATCTATGGTTCCTACACTTTACGGTAATTTATCCTTTTTGAGCCAAATTTTTTGTTAATTAGTTTACAATTAAGGTTTAGTTTTAAGAGTATAACAACAAACAAGAGTCTTCCATTTTGATTGTATATATACATGTAAATACGGCACTTGTATTTATACTGTATCATATTCAATTTTTTTGTTTATAAATATAGAGTATTTTTAAGTATAAACCATATTTTATTTCTCTATTTGAAGATTATTATCTAGTGTTCTATTAAAAAGCACACACCTTATGTATGAAGGGTTTCTGACAGTTAATTTGCTTGGAGCATCTGGAATAGAAGAATAATAAAAATAATTATTCATATTTAAGGTTTTTTTTTTTTTTATGATAATAAATACTTATAAAGACTATGTGTGTCTGTCCGATAAAATTGCCTTTTCTCTTTAGTTAGGATGATTTTACATGGATGCTCTAATAGCCTAAAGAGCATTCTTAAATTAAATTAGAACCACTAGGTAATAAATTCCAAAGGACTAGTGTTTTTAAAATTTTCATTACTGTTATATATATAATGTTTCAACTAGGGTTGATAGTTAAAATTTAATTATTTCAAACAGATCTAATCTACCGAAATATATAAAACAAAGATGTGCTAATTATCGAACATCTTGTTTCAATTAAAAAATACTTTTGACACAAATTATTTAAATAAAAGCTTTTATATCAAGCAAGGTAATAAAATAAGAACATATTTTAACAGTTTTTGATTTGTTTTAGGTAAGAAAAAAAAAAACAAAAATTTAAAAATTGGCCTATGATTTTAATTAGCCACACTAGTGATGTTTTCTTTTTTTTTTTTTTTTTTGATATGTCCATACCAAAAATACAAGTTATTATAACAGAAATAATAAAAAATGTTGGTTAAAGAAAAAAAAAGAAATTTTACAAAATCATTAATTTATGAACAAAATATGAAGTGTGTTGATTAATTTAAATAAAGAATTTTTTTTCACTATTAAGTAGGATATTGAGCAAAGAAAGCCAAAGTTTCTGAGAGAATTATGTCATATATCATTATTAAATATAAAAAGTCTGTTCGATTAAGTGGCCCAGGGCGTCCGGCGCATGCGTAGTGAAGAAGATCACATGCGCAGTAACGAAAAGCAATACGCTTTTTCTTAATGCACATGCGCCGGACGCTTAATTGAACAGACCCAAAATTAAACGAGTTGTTTTATATATATATATATATATATATATATATATATTCCACTGTTTGAAAACTTTTATACAATTTTGAGAAAGTATAATGTAAAATATTTTGATTATATTGTTTTTTTTTTTTTTTGATAATTCTCTTCCCATATTTTTTTTTAAAGTTTGTATCAACAAGTACCATAAAAAAAAAAAACATGTGCGTGTTTAAATAGTGACGATTTGTTTTTTTCAATGCGATTCTAAACAGCACGAGGATCGAATTATATTTGAGCATCAGATCCATTAGGATTGTGTGTGTTCTATCCAAATATTTTAGTAAATTTACAAAATTGTCAGACTTTAAAAAAAAAACAATAAATATGAAAATTTAGGATTGGATTTTTCTTGTCAAGTTTATTTAGGCTATAGAAAAAAATTTTATATTTAATAATGATATTATTTATTTATATATGTATATTAATAGGATGATCTATTGGAAAAAAGAGCCACATCCATTATCTATCATTTTTTATTTTTTGATTGCAAAAAAAAAACTCGTTATAAACAATTTTTTTTAATTTCACATTCTTAATGTTTGCTCTCCTAAAAAAAGAATCAATCAAAGATTAAACAAGTGTATATAAATTGTTAGAATGGCCAAAATAGAGCAATGAGATGAAAATAATAGGTCAGTCCGAGGGCATCCGGCGCATGCGTAGTCAGGAAGATCACATGCGCAGTAACGAAAAGCAATACGCTTTTCCTTAATGCGCATGCGCTGGACGCTTGATCGAACAGGCCTAATATCCCTAAACGTCTTGTTGACTTTGACTTTCTTCGCTAAAATCTACACATTTATTTCTTCATCCAAATAAATGGATCAGTTTTTTTTTTTTTTTTTTTATTTATGGCACTTTTTTGGTATTTAATCAATCACCTAGCTGCATTGCATCCTTTATATTCATTTAATTAAAAGATAAATTAAAACGAATGTTTAATAATTTATATAGGCCGATATATAACTTGCCATTGTAATTTTAACTCATTTTTTAACATTCGTTATAATTTATTTTTAATCAAAAAAAAAAAAAAATCTTGACTATTTTTAAAGGAACTTATCTTACACCAGCTAGAGCATAAATTATATATATATATTTTTTTTTAATATAAAAAATTATAAAGATATATATATAACAATCTATTAGAATAAACTACAAAACGACAAACAAAAACATATATTAACAAATTCAGTCTAATATTATTTACAACCATTTAATTATAATAATAATAATAATAATTCATATGTAAATATGAATAAACTACAGTCTCAAGTGTGTCTTATTTTTTATCGTCGGACCGCGTTTCGAGAAAGTCAACACGATACACTCGCCCAATCGAATTTACCGGAGTGCGCCCGATTTTCTTTGCCGTCCAAACATTATTATTTTATCTATATAAATACAATACATAAAAATATAATTTTTATTATTTTAATGTTAGGTTTAGGCAAATTTGTGGAAATTTGGTACACTCTAAAACGGAAAATGGTCATCTGGCTGGACCGTGAGACTCTCAAATCGAAAGCGAAAACGTGACACACAACGAGACTTTGATTATTTATTAAGCCAAGATAATTTCGCAGTCTTTGTCTTTTTTTTTTAATATTATTATTATCGATCATCCTAATTAATTTTGGTAAAAGTTTTAACTACAAAAAAAATTTTTTTACTAAATATGTTTCTTCTATAAATATCTTTTAGGCTCCGGGGCGTAGTGTCAGGAACCAATCGATTTGTCCCCTTCACTACGCCCCTTATTAATGACTAATATTTGCAACGCGGTCAATCATCAGCATCTTTGGTGAAAAAAATTTTAGAAAAAATTTCATTGGAATGAAAAAAATAAAAAACGAAAAAAGTTTCGTTTCAAAAATTTAGTAAAAAAATAATAATAGAAAAAAATATAAAAAAATCACGTGATTAGATCTACCGCGTTTTTTTTTTCTTTGTGTAAAAATTATTTTATAGGTACTTCAAGGCATTTATTTAATTATTTTCCCAAACTATCTCACTTGGCTAAAATCTGATTTTAATCAGATATTATTTTTTTGAGATTCTATCCAGTCTTGTACAACAAGTTTCGCTATTTTTGTTTCTTCTTGTTTTTTGTTGCAATTATTATCTTGTTATTATCACACACTTGTTTTTGTTAGAAAAATTATTGTGAACAGTACTTCATGTATACATATATATTTTGTTTAACAAGTCCTTGTTTGAAGAGAAAATGCGCGCGCGTGCAAATCTAATTTATGAGATGATGACTTTTGTTTAGATTGATTTTGTGATTTTGTTGAAAAGTCGTTTCCCCCACCAAGATTCTAAATCAAATGGTTTGAAATCTGAAAAAAGATTAAATATGTGAATATTTATTTAAAATATGATAGAAATTATATAAGAATACCTTGTAAGATATTGTTAGGCTCTCCTTCGTTATGGTAGACAATACATTGATGGTTTGAATCTGAAATTATAATAAAAAAAAAGCATTTTATTATTAGGTAAAGTGAAAAAAGAACTCTATTTGTTGAATAAAGTCAGCTAAGGATTAAAAGTACCGTCAGATTAAACAAATTCTTCATTTAAAGGTAATCAATTTGCATATTCAACGATTGGGAAATATGTGAGTATTCAGTTGAATGATGATTAGTTTCTTTACTTTGTTATTACCGATTAAATTTAAATGTTAAATTAAATAAAGATCGATTTGTAATTTATTTAATCTGAGATCACCTTCCTATATTCCTTTGACTTCTTGAAATGCATTTCAAAGTTTATTTTATTAAAACCAGCAAATCCTCCTTCAGTGCCATGAATGGTGAAGATGGGATTTGCCAATAATTAAAAAAGTTGCATAGAGCAATGATTGAATTGTTTTGTGTTATGTGCAGTATATCTCTACATGTATAGTTTGTCCTAAGCAACATTTTTAACTTTTAGAAAAAGCCCACCTTCACAATCCTTGCGGCAATGAAGATGAATAATGTTACCAGCTTTGAAATATTTGCCAATTAAAATGAAGTCGGATGCAGATGAAACTGATATTTCTCTTAACTTCTAACTCTTCACAAAGCACTCTTATAAAAATGTTTCTTAAATATTTATTGTAATAGGTACAGTGAGGGACAATTTAATAGTCCCACCCATGATTTTTCTACATGTGATTATTTCATTGTTTTTAAAAAAATATTATATATTTTTTAATGATTCAAACCTAGAAAATTTCCAATAAATATTTTCATTTTCTTTTATAAAAACAATGAATTAATCACAAGTAGAAAACGCATGGGTGGGACTTAATATTGACCTTCACTGTACATGAATCAGTTCGTACAGTTTCAATACATGGACAGTGTGTATATATACAGTAACACCTCGCTTAGCGAGTACCTCTCATAACGAGTAATTTGCATAACGAGCAAAACAAATTGTAAAAGAATGACTTGCTTAACAAGCGACGTTTCGCATAACGAGTGGCGAGGTGAGGGGAAGCCCCGGATTGCGAGCATGATACATCAGTGTCTGTCATGGGAGGGACAGCAAGCAGTGCGAATAGAGTATCGGGTCCGTGCAGACGTGTTTTGTTTTCTTTTTGCCAGGATAACGAAAAGCTCAGTGATTGTGTGTCTGTCAGTGTCTGCCACGAGCACGCTTGATGTTTATAGATATAAACCTTCCTTTATGCTCGTTAATCGAGGTTCCACTGTATATATATATATATATATATATGCGCTTTATCAGTACACCAACTGGTCCATGTTCTAATTACAAACAACTTAACATTTCACTTTAAAAAAATAAAGTCAAAGAATATCGTCTCTTGCGTCCACGGGCTGTTTTTAATGTATGCTCTTTTATCTCTTAAGCGGTGGATTAATTCCAGCCATGAACAATAAAATTTATTTAAATTATAGTATACTAAGAGATACAGTAAATACAGACGAAAAAAGTAAAAAAAAAAACAAAACAATCTCCACAGTGGCGAGTTAAGATGTTATTCGTTATTTTATTCTGGGAATTCATATGTTAATAACAACCGGCCCTATTCTAATTTATGCTAAGAAGGATGTCCTAATTGAGAAAGACTACTCAGCACCGGCGTGTAGCCTACTTCTTTCGATCGAATCCCTTTATTCGACACCTCACAGTGATACAAAGATGACAAAGTTAAAGCATGCTTTTTCTCATGTGATTATTTGATTGTTTTTATAAAAGATTGGAAAGTTGGAATTATATTATATGTTTGAACCACTAAAGTTTATAATATAAAAAAAAAAAAACAATGAAATAATCACATCAGGGTGCTTTAACTTTGATACATAGCCTAGTGCAGAAATCAAGATGTTTTTATTTATTTAATGATAAAAAAAAAGATACAGATTAGAAAGTCACCACGGTATCTCATTAGAAAATGACTTTATTTTTTCTTAATTGCAACAAAAAAAAAAAAATTTAAAATAATTAAATTTCTTACCTTAAAAAGGTTTAAAAAACAAAAAGCAATTTTAATTTCACAAAAGATCTTCATTCATTTTTCAAAAGATCCTCATTTAATTTACGAAAAAAAAAAGAAAATGAGGCAAGATTTAAACCCAATCTCAAAGTTGAGATGCGTGAGTCGTCCAAAACCCTCCCAGAGTTCGATAAATAATACACGGTATTTTTCATTATAAATATTCCGGGTTTAATAAACATGGTTTGTACTTTCTTTAGGCGGCGATGTTCAATGTGAAAAGAAAAACATATTAATTTTCTAGCAAGAAAATAATAGATCGTCCGATATAAAAAAAAAAAAAAACAAGACAAATTGGATTAATGCTCTTCGATTAAGAGCAACGGAGTACTTTATAAATTAATTAAATTATAAATCTATAAAATATTTTGATTAAAATATAGATCTATATATATATAATAATGACTAGTCATTCCAAATAAACAATAATTTTTAAATGATCCACTTTTTTTTGCAAGTCATTGTTTATTCAAATATTAAATATTAGTTTAAATTTTCGACTAAAGTTCAAATGATTTCAATGACCTCAAATAAACAAAGCACTTTTATATAGCAAATTCAAGAGATTCAAGATAGAAAAAAATGATGTTTTTCGAGAAAAAAATTGATTTTAAAGTTTATTAATCATGATTTTTTTATTTAGTCTATTGGAGTTTTTCTTTCTGCACAAAATGCCATCACATTTAGTCTGATTTGATTAGCCGTTCGGAATCTACAGTAGTTTGAACTTTCAATTTAGAATTTACCGCCGCTCGGTAAAGTGAAATGATAAATGGTGAAAGGTCTATATATGGGAAAGTATAGTGAGGAGAAATATTAAAGAACTCAAAGGGTCTTAAGTTTTTAAATGGCAACTTTTGTGGTTCAAACGTAGAAGAGAATTCCAAAAAAGATCTTTTTTTTTATAAAAACAATGAAATAATCACATGAGAAAACGCACGCTAAAATATTGTCAGTCACCCGTAAAAACGTTAGCTATCTATCAATTTGAATCAGCATAAAAATTATAAACATAATAAGATAATTGTATCTGAAGTTAAATATTCATTTTATACAAATATATGATATTAATTTTCCTTAAGTGGTTTTGCTTAAGTTGGTTTACTAAGAAAAAAGAAGACGTTAAATTATCAAAAGATTTTTTTAAAATATTTTCCACATATTTCGGAGATCATGTGCCAGTGATTTCATCTCTCTCATCACGTGTGAGGCATGGTGCATACGCTCCTTCGAAATATTTGGAAATTTATCACCTAATATTTATAATAATACAAATCTGCTAAAATTTAGTGTCTTTTTTTTGACGTGACCACGTCTTACAAATCAGGTGTCTATAGTGGCAGGTTAGGAGGGCATGCACGAAAAAGTTTATCGGCTTGAATAACTCCTCTGTCTTAAGAGGTATAATTATGGGGAATATACGGTTAGAAGGAATGAGTTTTTTAAGTATATTATTATATAGAAGTTAAATATGCTGGGACAGATTTCTCCAAAAACCTTAATATTATTATATATTAAACCTTCAGAAAGTTATTGGACAAGTGATCCTATTGTATCTCCACATTTTCAATAAATTATTAACATTGGTTCTATTTTGAGTAAAAAATGTATTCATAATAAACCTAATCTTTTTTGATTTTTTTTTTTTTATAATTTTATTTATGATAATATTTCTTATCAAAATTTAATTAATAATCAAAATTAAATATCCTCTTTTTAAACAATTACTATTAAATTTTTATATTAATAACCTTCTTAAATCTTTCTATAATGTTTAAAAATAAAAGTGTCAAACAATTTTTTCATTGATAATAAAATCAAAATTTTAATAAGAAATTATTTGAATACGAATCGCGCCGCTCGCCTTGACCCCCCCCCCACCAGCTGGCTCGGGCCCGCCAGCGACGGACCCTCGCTCTTTCTTAATTATGAAAAGAAAATTATTATTATTACTACCATATATTCCAATCCAGTGCCTGCTTGAGGATTTGTTAACTTTAGGAATTAATTATTGAAAAAGTTATAGGAATTTCGCGACCCGAGTATTTTTCCTGAACTCTCCATAAAGTCCTCTATAAGACTGCAAAATTTCGTTTCAAAATTCCAACGGGAAGTTGGTCAAACAGAGCTTGACAGACGGTCAGACGGATACCCCGCTATTATATATATATATATATATATATAAGATTATCATAAATGAAATCGTTATCAAAAAGTGATTCGATTTATATTTTGAATAAATTTTTTACACTAAATGGATTCAATCTTAATATTCCCTTGATTAAAATATAGAAATTCAAAAGTTTCACTTGTCCAGAAACGTTCTGGTGTAAATGAGTGAGAGATGGTTGTTTTGACTGAGCATGTTTGATACTTCCCTGAATCGAATCAGGGAGAATTGACTTTCATGGCACTAGATCTAAACATGTCCAGTCAAAACAATCATCTTACAATTCATTTATCAGAAATGGATTGTTTATATTCAATTTAATATCAATATATATTTAGGGACAAAATAGAAGTCCGTTATTTCTTGTGAAATAGAGTATATAAAACTACTACATTTGTGTGTATATATACCGGTATATATGGAGAGAGAGATTCTATTTTAACATAAAAATGTATATGTAAATATTGATTGTTATCTCATTTGTTTCTGTTATATTTTTAGCATTTAAGAATAATCTAAGACAAATAGAAATGAATTATTTATTTCTATTTTACTGAAAATTCCACAAAAAATCTTAAAACATTAAATCGTCTATTCAATTTAGAATTTATTGTATAACAAACGCTTTCCCTTGGTATCCAAATGGCTTAAATAAAATCAACGAACCGCTTTCATCTTAATTTATATAAAACCAAAAGCAAAGAATATTTTAACAATCATGAAATTTTCTTTTATGCTTTTAACTGATAGCGTTTGTCCAATTTATTTTGAGAAGTATATATGAATAATCACAAATAATTGAGATTTTATTTTTAAAATAAATCACAATGCAATCTCTTTTAAACAAGAAAATGTTATATAAATCTCTCTGCCAGGTGTTAAAATTTTGGGTAGAATCCAATCTTTGCGTGCACATTATATATAATAATAATTTTAAATCTTCATTAGCCTCTCTAATTTGAGTTAAAATACACTAATTAAGAGAAGCCAATGAGAGCCACAAAATATATTTGTGAGCTTCGAATTATAAAAGTAATTTAGATAAAGATCTAATCAGCTTTGCTCACGTAAGAATGTTATCAAATTTTTATTTGATTGTATCATCTGTTGTCAGAGCAAGAATATTATAATAGTGGTAAAATAAATAAATGCTTTTCTTTAGTGCAGGGAATCGTTACAATTTCAAACGCGATTTCTTATCATGAATTAATTAGGATTTGTCAAGTAAATAAATTAAACTCATATAAAAGAGATAATAACTCAAATAGCTTAAGATTATCGATAACAAATTACATAATATGGCAATTTTATAGAGATTAAATTGTGATTTTTATTTAAAGATAAACCATATCATTTTTACAAAGTTAGATCACTTGCATTCCTTCGATAAGATTAGAATATTTATTTTAAAAAAAGTTAAATAATTTGATCAATTAAATTAAAGAATATAAAAATATCTTTTAATTTATTTGCACCAACAACGTTTCGTTTCGTAACTTTACCTACATGCTGGGAATATGCCAAGAGAAAGATTCCTATTTAGAAAATTTAAGTGTTTTAGCTTTTATATAGCCTATTGTTAATTTATATAATATGAATCATTTTCAGATTGTATAATTTCTATTATTATTTTCATTTAGAAATCAAATTTAAATTTTGCCATACATTTCACAGAATTCTTGCGAATAGGAAATTTATTTAACGCGGTCTGGTAGAATGAAGAAGGACGTCTCTACCCACTTGCTCAGTAACGTAGATCTTGATCTCGACTTCGTTGTCCATTCAGAGATCTTGTTGCAGAAAGGGATGAGTCGTGAATTAACATTTGATTGAAGAATCCAGAAATGATGAGCAAGTTTCTTGGACCACTGGTTAGAGACGTTCTTCATTATACGAAACCGCAATAAAAAAACTTCCGATCCGCTTGAAAAAATTCATAGAAAAAGGCGAAATTATGTGGGAAAATTAATTAATTAATAAAAAAAAATGTGATTGTCTATATTCTGTATACTGATAGATTCGAAAAATATTTTATTTCATTTGAAAAAGCATTATTTTATCATGTTTAAACAACTATGTGAAATATATCTTTTAAATAAATATAATTATAAATAAAAAATAGATAAAAAAATAATCTTACTTTCATCAGTTTCAGTGTTTTCTTGTTCGTATTCTTTATATACTTGATCCCAGGCTAAAAAATAAAAAAAAAATTAACAGTGTATATATAAATATATAGACTATATAAAATAAATAATATGTAAAATGAAAAAGTCACTTATGAAAGTAAATTTTTTAAAAATTTGTTCTCATTCATTTGACGGCTTTGAAGCCTAGTTCATACTAATTTTAAACCAATAACAGATCGAAACTTTTTCATTTAATTCCTTTCAAAGCTTTCTGAATTGAGAAGCTAATATTTTAAATTCTCAAACTCCATGTATGATAAATATAAGATGCAAAAAATACACTTCGTTCAAAAGGAATAGAACCCGAAAGTAACGTGGTAAAATTTCGAGAACAGAAATATTATTATTAAATTATTCGAAACGTTGTAAAGTATTTATATTTTTAATAAATTTGGTTTATAATTAAAAACACAAATGTAATCTTAAAAAAATAGCTGAATATGCATTGAGTTTGGAATAGTAATCCTCATTTCAATAAAATTTTCATACCTATTTTTCTATATTTTTATTTTTAATAGATATTAATATTAATTAGTTAGACTTATCTTGATTGTAATTTCTCCAGCCTTGAGAATATTTATTAAAAAATATTTTTTTTTTATACGTTTTGCCTATTTTACTGTGAGTAATTAATAAATCATATTATCAGAAGCATACTGATAATATTTATTAGTCTATCTTTTTAAATGATAAGTTTATTGCAGAATGATTTATTGATAAAAAAGACAAAAGAGTTAAATGATGCGGAGCTCTACAAAACTCAGAAAAATATAAAAATGTCTTTATTTAATTTTATAACGAAACTTCTGATATAAAAAAAATTCCAAATTTGGGAAATTAAGAGCAAATGTCCGAAAATAAACACTCGTCGAATTAAATTTTAATTGCCCAAATCATATGATAAGGCAATAATATAAAACTTTCCGCAATACTCCATAGACAGACAATAGACATAATAAATACTTGTTACATATATCTTAGTAAAAATCTTAAACAAAAATTACTATAATTCAAAAAAAAAACTTCAGTTTTTTATCTTATCGATTGTGTTAGTATCCTGACCGACTTATTGTCTAAAATTTTTATTAATAACATAATATTTAATCGATTGATTCTTACATTCATAAATGAAGTTTATAAGTTCCGCGTGATGAGGACTGATTGCTTGTTGTTGTGATCTTTGACTGTTTTTCTTTCCATTAACACTATGAAAAATTGGTTTCGAAACACTGAAACACAAAAAAAAAAGAGTTTAATTAATAATAATTCAAAATTTGTCTTAATTTACCTATTATACTCAAAATAATTTATATTCAAACTTATAAGACATTATTAAAGGACCTTGAAAAAAAAAAGTTGTTGGCGTTTATCCAAAAATCTTTATTACAAGGTTCTAGAAATTTCGTGTAAAATTTATATATTAATATTAAAATGCTATTTGAAATTTAGTGTGTAAGGGGGGGAGGGGGGGGGGAATTTCGCACTATAATTTTTTTTAAGGGGATGTAGCGTCGTCTAAACGTACTTTAAAAAAAAACTAGATTATAAGGAATTTTTCAATGAGGTTTTTTTTTTAAATTCATTCATAAGGGATTATTTGGACAGAAAGTTATAATTTTTTTAATGACTTATTAAAAAATTATAGAAATTAATTTTTTTGTTATCAAGCAAATGGAGAAAAACAATATGTCCCAATAATTTTAAATTTTTTTTTAAATTTAAAAATGAATTTACTGTTATTATTAATCACATATTAATTAAGAAAATTTTAAAATAAGCTTAGTAGATATATTTAAAAATTATGTGTCAAATAGTTCAGCACTCTTGCAAAAGATGGCAGGCTAGTCTAACAGCCATTCCCTATGGGTAGCCTTATATCTGGACTATACATTTTTATGCTTTTATAAATGATACATAATGTATAATAAAATTTATAAAGTATTCATTGTTAAAAGATCAATGAAAATCAACCAAATGCATTAGATTAAGTCTTCAGACCTTATGCACCCATTCCAAAAAAAAAAAAGATTTTTAGCTACCATTCTGACATCTCTTGGCAAATTTTTGTAATAGGTGTTTTTCTTTTTTGGCTTAGTTTTAAGACACACAACGCCACCTTATCGGCAGAAACATGCGTAACAACTTCACTCCTAAGCCACCTTAAATATCATTTCATCTACTTCCCCATGTAAAAAATGATTAATTGTGATTGCTGTGCCTGTAATACCCCCGTTTAATGGAATTTAATTGAATTTCAATAAGAATATTAATTTGATTCAATTCTTTTAATTACTATTATTGTTATTATAATATTATGGATTAATTCATCAATTTAAATTTCAAATACAATCAAAGACAAGTTTATTGTGGTTTTTGAGGGTGGCAAGGGTTGTGAGGTCAATGTACTACTATTCAAATGTTGCATCAGATTTTTCGAAAATATATATATATATATATATATATGATGTGAAGCTTTCTCGGGGTTATTGAGATAGACTCGACGTTTCAACTCTCCTTTTGGAATCATTTTTAAAGAGTGATGGGTATGGTGGTTTGTTTACGGGCTTTCCCTGTCCAGGGCATGTTCGGGGTAGTGATTTGCTTTTAGAATCTGGAAAGTATAGTTCCTAAGTGCCAGTAAACGACACTATATCATCTAACCAATACTTTCCTTTCGATATATCTCAAAGACAAACAAACTTTTCATCACTCCAACTTGGGAATTGGGTAGATTGAAGTCAACCCAAAATAATCTCCAAAAATCACTTACTAGATCGTAAAGGCAAATCCGATCTTCTTGAGGACAAGACCATGACTTAAAAAACAAACCAACCTCACCATGATTTCTTGAAAATGACTAGAAAATTAGGGTAGAAACGCCGAATTAACCCCAGTGACGCACAAACACTCTAAAAACCTTCCAGAATATTCGAATTAATCCCCATTGATTAGGATTTGAGTTGAGTTTATAGAAATCATTTAAGAAAAGTATACAAATGTCAATGAATTAATTTTGAATATAGAATATAGGCCTATTACCCAAAAGGTATATTTTTTTTGATTAATAAAATAGAATTGATTTTTTTTTTTTGCATAAGACAGGTAAATAACAAAATTTTAAAGTTGAGGAATAAAAAAATATAAAGAATTTTATTTAATAAAATGAAATTATAGGCCTATTATAGTGAAAATTGTTAAATTCACCTTGAATTATATAACTTTTTCAGAATAAAAAAAATTAGGGTTTATTTATTATTAAATAAATCAATGAATAATTGATATATTTACCTAATTAAGGGCCCTTCTTCAAATTCTTGGGGTTTTTTTATTTGATCTCGATGTGAATCCAGCCAATCCAAATTTTGATTGTGCGCTATTCCTAACCAAAAAAAAAAAAAAAAAATGACATATTTATTAAGTGAATGATATAATTATAAATTACATAAGAATGAGTTGTTCACTTGCCTCTTCTTGTTTTTGCTACGATTTTGCCATGGCCCTTTGAGATAGTGTACATTTTATTTTGAAATCTCTTGGTGTGGGATGATTTTCTCGGGATCTCTATGGAAAGAAATGCTTTTTTTTATCATTCATTCTCTCCTCGAGGGGGCAAGTGAAATAGTTCGAGGAATTATCGCGAGAGTGCAGCACATGACGGGGTCGCTTTTTGGCGGTCAAGTCTTAAATAATATAATCACAACGGTGAAAATAATATTCTTTAGTATTTACCAGGCAGGATATAGGGAGGGGGAGGGCGACGAGAGGGCCATCCTGCCTTAATTTTTAAAACATGAATAATCTATACAGAGACTCTTTGTGATTCTACAATAAATGACACTTGACAATAGGAAATTTATACAAAGAATACTTCTACTTTCTCTTATCTCTATACATATGTTAATCTATATATAATAATTGCGGTGTGTCCGTCTGTCCGTCCGTCTGTCCGCCGTCTGTCCGTCCGTCTGTCCGTCCGTCTGTCCGTCCGTCTGTCCGTCTGTCCGTCCGTCTGTCACGCTCTGTTTGACCAACTTCCCGTTGGAATTTTGAAACGAAATTTTGCAGTCTTATAAAGGACGTTATGGAGAGTCCCGGAAAAATACTCGGGTTCCGAAATTCCTATAACTTTTTGAGTTATTAATTGCTAAAGTTACGATTTCTCCCATAGGAAATGTATAGAGAAATATTTAAGTATTCTTTGCAGTTGTGTATTCTTTGAATGTAAACAAATCCTCAAGCAGGCACAGGACTGGAATACTTAGTTGTTAGTAATAATAATTTTCTTTTCATAATTAAGAAAAGGCGAGGGTCCGCCGCAGGCGGGCCCGAGCCAGCTGATGGGGGTCCAGGGGGCGTAGCCCCCCGTCTAGACGCCAGCCCGTTTCTCATAATTAAGAAAGGCGAGGGTCCGCCGCAGGCGGGCCCGAGCCAGCTGGGGGGGTCCAGGGGGCGTAGCCCCCTGTCTAGACGCCAGCCCGTTTCTCATAATTAAGGCGAGGGTCCGCCGCAGGCGGGCCGAGCCTGCTGGGGGGGTCCAGGGGGCGTAGCCCCCTGTCTCAGACGCCAGCCCGTTTCTCATAATTAAGAAAGGCGAGGGTCCGCCGCAGGGGCCCGAGCCAGCTGGCGGGGGTCCAGGGGGCGTAGCCCCCTGCCTAGACGCCAGCCCGTTTCTCATAAGAAAAGGCGAGGGTCCGCCGCAGGCGGGCCCGAGCCAGCTGGTGGGGGTCCAGGGGGCGAAGCCCCCGGCTAGACGCGGAGCCCGCCGAAGGCGGGCGGCGCGGCTAGTATATATATATAGAGAGAAAGTATTGGATTCATGTCAAAAATGCCCTCGGGGCATGGCGTAGAGGTTAGCGTGCTAACCTCGTATACCAAACGTCGCGGGTTCGGACCCCAGAATGCCTGGACCCCATATATTTATATTTATCAATAACGGATATCGTAAAAAGTCTTATATGGCCTGAGTTGCCGAAAAGACTGTGTGAATGTGTGTGTGAGTGTGAGTGTGAATGAGAAAAAAGTGTGAGTGTTTTTTTTTAGAAAAAAAAAAAAATGTCAAAAATTCGATGTTGAGATTTTAGACCAAAAAAGTGGTTTTCGCGGCATGGACTGTCTGTCTGTGTCTGTAAACAAAATATCTCAACTACGAGTTTGAAATTTAATATTTAAATTAGGCACACCCCTGGCACGTGATACGATGTTTTTGAACAAAATAGGCCAAAAAGTACTAGTACATTGGTGATGTTGACAGAGGCGTACCGAGGGGGGGGGGGGGGGGGGGGGGGCGCTCAGGCCCCGAGCCGGCATAGGCCCCCAAATATTTGTCTTTGAGAGAGCCCGAGGCCCTCTGGCCTCAGGAAAAAAAATTTAATAAAAGTTTGTCTTTGAGAGGGCCCGGAGTTCTCGAGGTTCATTGATATAAGGTATTTTAAAAGTTTTTTTTGTATGGAGAAGGGGGATATTTAAAAATGAGTTCGCCCCCCCCCCCCAAGGGAGGGGGCCAAAAAATTCAATATACACCTTTGGTACAAAATGTATATAGGCTCTTCTAATGACGCCCCAGCCCCCCCCCCCTCAACTGTCTCGGTACGCCACTGGATATCGAATTTCTCAAATTCGCTTTAACGTTTTTGATTAAAATACATACATCACTTCTTTTTTAGATACTCTTTAAAATGTATATTCTCATTTTGCCCTTGATATCTTAAGAAGGTGGTAATTACCCCCCCCCCCCGAGATTTGAAAAAAATACTTTTTTTCGAAAAAAATTTTATTTTTAATGTAAAATTTTAAAAATGAATACTTAAAAATTTGATTTGTATTTATATTCTAGCAAACAAGTACAGAATG
Source organism: Euborellia annulipes (assembly GCA_023213315.1). Lineage (NCBI taxonomy): Eukaryota > Metazoa > Arthropoda > Insecta > Dermaptera > Anisolabididae > Euborellia > Euborellia annulipes. Next base: position 40,616 of record JAKCPI010031031.1, read on the forward strand.
TTCCTTTAAATTACCGAAATTAAGAAAAAATAGTGTGTTGTGCGACCAGTCACACCAGATTACCCCTCTTCCCCCTCCCGAGAAACACCTCTGGATCCGCCCTTGGAGCAGGTGCAGCCAAAAATTAAAAAACCTGATTTTTCACAATTCATTGAGACGTTTCGGGTTAATTTTATGGACCCGAAACGTCTCATTGGAGGCTTTATATTTTTGCAATGCTCCTTCTACTGTTTGTTGAAAGAAGTCTAATCTCAAGATATGATAGGCCTATATTAATTGAAGATAAATAATTTTCAAAATTCTTTTTAATTTCCTATTATCATACAAAGGAGAGTTGTCTTCAAAACATCCATTCAATTAAAAAAAAAAAAAAAAAAAAAAACGCCGTGAAGTTATGCAACCGTTCTTTACTTCTCATTGAGTTGCCTCTCTTTTAGGCGTTTCCTTTTTTCATCTTTCGAATTGAAGATATTCAATCATAAATCTTTACATCACATTTTTAGAAAAATATATTTAGGATGTTAATGTTTGGTGGAAAATGTTTATGACCAATACTCTTTAGCTATCAAAGATCTTACTTATCATACTATAATATAAAGCGCTAGCGGCTGATAATATATGACAATTAAAACAAAGATCTGGTGTGACTGGTCGCCCCAGATTTTTTGTGTCAACATATATTTAAGTTCTGACAAGTACTGTCCACATTTGAATTCTGGGAGGGATGTAAAACATCTGGTGTGACTGGTCGCACAGCACACAACTTTCGATTACCGAAGGTAAGAGGCACACCAGATTTTTCGTGTCGACATAAATTTAGTTTCCGCTGATATATTACAATTAAGACAAGATGTAAAATTTATAAGTCATGAGAAAATATTTATATTTTGTTACCATGTCAACCATTTCTCCTATCTTTACTATGAAGGAAAGAGTAAATGCTTCAAACAGATTTCAAGAGCTAAATGAGAATATACAATAAATTTTAAAGACCATCTAAAAAATAATTGGTTTTTGAATTTTAATCAAAATCGTTGTAAGCGAATTTTGAGAAAATCGAAAAAAAACAACTGAAAAAGTACCTCAAGTAAAGTACTAGTACTCTTTGGCTGATTTTGATTCAAAAGCTTATGTGTCCGGCCCAGGAGGGTACATAACTTAAATATAAAATTTCAACCTCGTAGCTCAATTCCTTCATGCTAAACATCGTTACCCACAGACAGATCATGTCGCGAAAACCACTTTTTTGGACTCAGGGGACCTCAAAACATTATTTCCGTCGAAATCTCGACATCGAATTTTTGGCATCAATACTAATACTTCTCTCTATATATTTCATTTATAGGGTAAGAGAACGCAAAAAAAAATACTTTAGGGGGCGTTAAGACCACTAGAGACGTCATTATAAAATTTTTAAAGGAAGAAATATCTAAAAGTGAAAATTGTTGCAAGATGAATGATTCATATGAGAAACATTTTTGCATATGAATAATAAGAAAAATTATCTTTTAATTAAAAAAAAAAAGAGGAAATTTGGAACAAAATTATTAATGACTAAATAGTAATAAATTATAATAAAGCAATTTTGCCAGGGGATTCTTGGTGAACCCCCGGAAAGAGTAGCCAGGTGATGATATATTTCGTAGCTGATGTTCCGAGTTTCGGTTAGGTTCGTAATCAGGACCAATTCGTTTCATTTATATTGCAAAAAAGGTTTATAGTTGTGTATTAAATAATATTGGTAGAAATAAAAGAGAAACGCATCTTAATATTAATCTCAGGTTCACGCTGACGTTTTTTGAGTCCAAAAAAGTGGTTTTCGCGTCATGGCCTGTCTGTCTGTATCCAATTTTAAACATGAAGGAATTAAGCTAGGTGGTCGAAATTATATTTAAGTTATACTGTAAAAAAAATTTTGTAATTTTACAAATGTTTAGGAAGCATATTTTCTATACAAAAACATACTAAATTTAGTAAATCTTTGCAAAAAGCGTTTACAAATGTATTGTAATTTTCGAAAGTCGTTTGAAAATTAGAATGAAAATGTATTGTAATTTTAGAATGACATTTGAAAATTAGAGTGTAGATGTGTGGTAATTTTAGAATTCCTAAACTGCTTTCGAGAAAAAATACAATTTTTAACGAAAAATACTATACAATGTAAAATTACAATGCATACTCTATTTTTCGAAGAAAATTGTAATTTTAAAATGTTTTTTTTTGTTTTAAACATTTGTAAATTTAGTAGATAAATGCATAGTAGATATCATTTACAAGGGAAATTTGTAAATTTAATATTCCAAAACACACTAAAATTAAGATTTTTTTTTACAGTGTAGGCACCCTCCCTCTTGAGGCGTGAAAATAAGCTTTTGATCAAAATCGGGGGGGCCAATGGAGTACTAGTGACTTTACTGATGTATTTTTCAGTTTTTTTTTTCGATTTTTTTCAAAAGGTTTCTCCAACGATTTTGATTAAAATTCATTAATCAATTATTATTTAGATGCTCTTTAAAATGTATATTCTCATTTTGCCATTAAAGACCACTTTATTCTTGTACTTCATAGGAAAGATAGGAGAAATGGTTGCCATGGTAACAGAATAAAAAAGTACTTGTTTGCCAGTATATAAATACACATCAAATTTTTAAGTATTAATTTTAAAAATTTTACATTAAAAATAAATTTTTTTGCGAAAAAAAGGTATTTTTTTCGAATCTCGGGGGGGGGGGGGGGTAATTACCCCCTTTACTCCCCCTCCGCCCTTGGACCAGTCACACCAGACTTTTTACGAGTAGATTTGGCTTTTCATCCTGAGCGACAAAAATTCTTCAAATTATATTGGTTACCAATAAATTTGAATAATAAAATTCAAAGTGTTTTTTTGAATTACTTTAATCTTTCACTAAAATATTTATTAATTTCTTCATCCAGAAATAATACCAAAAGCCCTGGATTAAGGAAGATCCTCCTTAATTGATCATTTTTTTTTCTATTCCTTATAAAATTCCGTGTAAAACTTGGAAATTTTTTTGTAATTGGATTTTTACCTTGAGCGTTTTCCCTTTAATTAATCGCCTAGAGAAAATAATAGTAGGCTATGCAAATTTTAATGGATACTTCTGCATGACGAATTTACCGAAATGATAAAATACTGAAGAGGTAAAAAGTTCTGTGAGAATTTTTATTCCTCGTCTATCCTCAAGATGAATCACTTTTATTCAATAATGCGGGAAGAATAATTAAAGAGGGCGGAGTTTTTTCAATCTCGCCGATATAAATATACCTTACAAATCAAATAGATTGGCTATTATAGCATACACTATGGCGAGATCATTTCTATTGATTGGATTATTGTACATAATGGAAATAACATTTTGCGAAAAATTGTATTTCTCGTATGAAAATGAATTGTTTAAACCCGATTTCGGATGTGAAATTCAATTAAATATTATGGATTATAAAGAGAAATTTTATTATGGCATCTCGTGTTTAAATGAAAAGATAAAGGTCTGCGATGTTTTGTATAAATGTAGGCCCGTCTATTTTGATAATAGTCAATTGAAAGACAAGAGATTTCCCGAGATTCCAATTCCTATCGGATGTGTTGCATCAAAAATTCCTCAACAAAAGAACAAAACTGAGACTTAAAATTATTGAAACATTGTGAGTATTGATTTTTTGAATATCATCTTAATAATAAGAGAGCTCTAATTCTTACTTTTTTATTGGTAAAATTTGAATTTTGATGAACTAATATGGTTCTTTAGTAAGGCAAATAACTGAATCGATAATTAGAATAAAAGACAGAGCAGCTATATTTTAAAGTGAAACTTTAATTTTATCGAATCAAATTTTTTCGCCCATCTATCAGCATGTCGCGTTACAAGGTAGACTTTCGAAGCCGTGACGTCACAAGTCGTGACGTCACCAACGACTCAGACCAGGTTTCTTCGCATAGACTCCGAAACTACTGGTCCGATTTTCATGGAGTTTTTTTTTAATGGGTAGAAAATTATTCAGGGATGGTTTTAGGATATCATTATATCAAATTAGGGGTAGGGAATCCCTCTTATCAGGGGTTCACAAATCTCTCACTCGATTTTAATAAAATTTAAAATGTCGCTTTTCTAGGGTGTAAATTATTAAAAAATAAATGGGACGGCCCCCCTGTTAGGTTAGTTTCACTTGCATCGTGGTTTCATAAAACCATACAATGATTTTTCTTTATTTTTAATCCGGAGAGAATTTGCTGTTGAAAATACAAGTTTAGAAAGAGCAACATGGGCGTAACTAGAGAATGTGGCTGGGGGGAGCATGGGACCAGATATCCTCCGGAGGACCTGGAACGCCCAATATTTTCTCAATTTTTCTTAGGGCAGGGAGCTTTCTGGGGGGGGGGGGTGCCCCTCGACATTTCCCCTAGTTACGTCCATGAAGAGCAAGTACCGGAGAAGCAATGGATGCCGAAATGGCGAAAGGGGACGTTTCGGACACAATTTATTCGTCCATCTTCAGCCTTCAGATTATAAGCCTATTAGGACTGAAGATGAACGAATAAATTTTGTTCGAAACGTCTCTTTTCCCATTTGGAATCCAAAGGCTTTCTTTTCTTTGCTGCTCCAGTATTCTTTGTGTTAGTCTAGTCCCAGGCACGTTTCGGTCGTCTACACGAGACCATCTTCAGGGCTATAATAGAGTATAAAAGACGAAATCTTAAAGTCTTGTTACCATGTTTATATAACCACTTGATTTGTACTCCGTTATATCCATGGAGATGGTCGCGAATTCGACCGAAAGGTCACTGTGGGTTTGAATAAAATAAAGAAAATACAGATCTATTATTGTGACTTTTATTCTATCTATTTTGTTTTGTTCTTCTAAGAAATAACAATGACAAAACGAGTCAAAAATTAACAAATTTGAATATCAATTGCATGAAATACAGACAGACCTGATAATGTAATTGCTAATAAAAAATAATTTTGGTAAACAGGTGATTGCGGAGAAAACTGTATCGGCTGTTATAAATACTTCATCTGATGGCAAGAGTACAAATTAAAACATCGTGTTCATTATAATTATTATTCAATTCACTTGAATAACAAGTATAACAACTTTGAAATTGTGATTTTCCAAATCCTGTTATGTTAGATTAATTTATTGTATGCAGAGTTAAATTTTTTTCAAACAAGGGCATGAGAAAATAACAAATTTCAAGAATAGGACTCTGCTTGATCAACCTAAAGCACATTATTATAAAATTTTAATGGCTGTATCAAAGTTTAGAGGGTATGTATCTTCTAAGATAGACGATACATGATTGATTAATTTAGTAATTTATTTTCTTATCAGAAATTTTCACAAAAGATGGACGAATAAAATTTATCCGGCATAAAGTGAACGGAGACTTTTATATAACTACCTGCGCCAATACCCTCTAAACTTAATTTATTATAAATGTGATAAAATTTCTAAACGAAATTTATTTCTGAGATCTCTTAATAAAATTTATTTAACAAAAGGAGACTTAATAGTAGTATAAGAAAAATATAGAGCCCTATTATTCACAGTAGCACTCAATCAGGTCTATTCTCTAAAAGCAGGCGTTAAAAAGTAATGTAAAATCAATCAGCGTTAAAAAAAATGCTATTCTCTAAACAAAGTTTTAACAGCGACGTTAACATGTTGCTTTTGTCTCCAAGCTATCAAAATCCTAACCTTACTTTTTAGGTTAAGCACGCCATGTTTATTTTAAATACGAGACCCCTAGGCATGGCATTAATTTTTAACACTATTTACTAAATGTTAACTCTTTGGCTTTAAATGTTTCTTTACAGACATTTGAGGCAAGAAAGTGATTTTGAATAGCATTTTTTTAACGCTGATTGTTTTTACATTACTTTTTAACACCCATTTGTTTATTTTAAATTTTAACGCCAGTTTTTAGAGAATAGATTGGCTTTTATTAAAGAAGGAAATTTTTGATGTAGGAGAGGGTGAGAGGCAGTGGCGCATTCAAGGAGAAGAAGGTAATAGTGGTTTATTATATTTCAGTTAGGAATTCAAATTTGCATGATTAAAATCATAATATTAATATTTTTTTCTGTCTAAAGAGGGGGGGGGGGCTTCTAGTGGTAGTATAATATATCAATATTTATTTACTGATAGGGGACGTTCAACACCCTGATTCTTCGGGATCACCTACCTAGGGTACCTGAGCTTTCTCCACATTTTAGAGAGTTGTTTGAAATAAATTTTCCAGGGTCTAGTCAGATGTAATAAAGGAGAAGAAATCAGTATTATCTCTAACATAATAATAATATTAATTACTGGTAAATTTAAGTATTTTTGTACTGTATTTTATTTATAATAATAATTCCTACACATTGTATGACACGGGCCTCCCATCAAATCATTTTTTGTACTGATGATGGCCAGGGGTGATGCCGGTCGAAATATCTACTAATTAAAGATTATGTGAGAGGAGTCCATCAAATGCTGGCTTTTATTCTCCGGTCCTATCCTTATAAAGAAATCAAACTAACGCTATGAATGTATGAATATTTAATCAAAATGAATTATTAGTATTGTCGTTGTGGCTGTTGAGTTGTATCAAGGAAGTGTTGCAAAAGCAGACTGGGAGCGAAATTTTTTTTGTTTAAATATTTTATTGGGCAGTCGACGTTTCGGTCTCGATAGAGGCCATCATTGCAACAACTCTCACCTGATGAGCTTCATAGCTGTTGCCTAATGTAAAATATATTTTGGCACTTTTTGGGCCCTGAAGATGGCCTCTATTGTGACCGATATTTAAAGAGAAAAATCTGGTGTGACTGGTCGCACAGCCCACAACTTTCTCTTACCCTCGGTAATCGAAAGTTGTGTTCTGTGCTTGTCACACCAGATTTTTCGTGTCGACTTATATTTAGTTTCCGCCAATATATTAGAATTCAAGATGTAAAATTTATAAGTATGGGAAAATATTTATATTTTGTTAGCATGGCAACCATTTCTCCTATCATTCCTATGAAGTACAAGAGTAAAGTGGGCGTCGTCAGAAGATTTCAATGGCAAAATGAGAATATACATTTAAAAAAGCATCTAAAAAATAATTGATTTTTGAATTTTAATCAAAATAGTTGGAGCGAATTTTGAGGAAATAGAAAAAAACTGAAAAAGTACATCAGTAAAGTATTAGTACTCTTTGGCCGATTTTGTTTAAAAGCTTATTTTCACGGTCCAAGAGGGTATAAAACTTGAATATAAAATCTCAACCTCGTAGCTCAATTCCTTTATGCTTAAAAGTGAACACCCACCCACCCACAGACAGACCATGTCGCGAAAACCACTTTTTTGGACTCAGGGGACCTCAAAACGTGAAGATCCATCAAAATCTCGACATCGAATTTTTGACATGAATCCAATACTTCCTTCTCTATATATTAACATATATATAGAGGTAAGAGAAAGCAAAAATTTGGCTGCCAATCTCTACATATGTAATCCATCCTTGGTAAATTAAATTATTTTTATTGAAAACTCTGGACCTCAGAAGTTTAAAACAAATTCAAGGGATCTCCATTTTATTCCAAAATCATGTATTTTTATTGGCAAGAAAAATGTTGTGGGCCCCTTGGACGTTGTCTCAAATGAATTTGACACCTATATAAAAAAAAAATCCCATTCTAATGATAAATATTTACTTATTATTCTATTATAAAAAAAAGTTATTATTTCCTTCTTGTATATTGATTTAATGAGATTTTAAAGTATTTTCAGGGGAATCCGAACCCCACCTTTGATATAATGACGTAGGTCGCAATGTAATTGAACACGTATCTAATTTTACCTTCATCCAATAAAGTATATTGAAAAACAAATAAATAAATTTAGAATCTAATTTAGATAAAAACAAAAAAAAATAGAAAAAAAAGTAATTATGGCCTGGGAAGAAAGACACGCAATGCTGATTAACTAATTTATGTTATTATCGCTATTATACTGTATGTAATAGTGCATAGCAGGTAGTTTCCAAAATTTTATATTTTATGCTAACAAAAAAATATTTAGATTATAATTTCTATTTCTTGGGAATTACCGAATCCTTGAGGGTCGGTTTGGCAAATTATTCCGATTCCTTAGTTTTTATTACAAAATTAATTTTAAAATAATAAATTTGCGAAGATCACTTTGGTGCATACGTGACTACTTATGAATGATGCAACAAGTTTTCATGTCATAAATATTTTCCTCAATTTTTTGTTAAATTCCTTATCTATTAGTAATGGAATTAGGTGGGGATTATCTATTTGTGGTGTGCACTAGGGTGGGTCGTTTTGCCACTTTTTTTTCGGAGGGAAATGTAATACCCGGCAGCTACAGATATAAATTTTTTTTTCAAATCGGACAGTATCTTCTGTGAGAATTTTAATCTAAAAGTTTTGAAACTTATTCACAATTTTGGGATTTTCGGTCGAAATTTCAAAACTTTGAGGTAAAAGGCAGAAGATATTGCTCGATTTGAAAAAAAAAAAAAATTATATCTGTAATGTCCATCTGGGTGGGCCACTTTTGCCGGGTATTACATTTAGCTCCGAAAAAATGTGGCAAAACGACCCACCCTAGTGTGCACCCTGACCAGCATAATAAAGAGAGTGGCTGAATGATCTCAAATAATAACTTAAATTAAATTAAAAATTTTAATTTTTCTTATTTAAAAATGAAAAATTAAACAGGTCATTTGGGTTGTTCACCTTTCCCTACATAATTTGTAATTGATATTCTATTGATACTAAATTCATACAGTATAATGGGTTTAAATTAGTATGTTAATTTTAAGATCAGGCCTAAAAAATTCATAAATTGAAATTTCCCACTCACCAGCCTGAGAAGCTATGAAAAATTTCATTTTTTAATTTTCTAGTACTATTATTATTACTATAATTTGAAATTCTTATCTTCGCGATCCCCGTTTTTTTTTACCCGAGGTGTTTTCGTACACGAAGACACAAACTTCAAACCCAACTGGCCCCAAATGGGGCTCTATTCTGAATTAATGATTGCCTAAAATTATTTAAAAATTCTTCATGAAAATCCTTCTAGTAGTTTGATAGTCTTTGCCAGGGGTGGCCAAACCAAATGATTTTGCGGGCATCATAACTCCACGGGCCGTATATATCCCCATATTAGTTTTAGAACCACTTAAGACATTTTTTTGGAGTATAAATATTTATATTGCAAGGGCGTAGTGGTTGAAAGTATAATTTATAATGAAGAGATAAAGAAGGCACCAAAGCAAAATAAAGAAAAATTTTTTTTGCTTAATGAACAACAACAATGTCAACGTTTCTGCCGATTCTTCCAGCCTGCATCAGGACATGTGTTTTGTTTGCCTCGGGCAAAAAGGGACTCTTGGCTGAGTGATGGCCATTCTTGAACCAGAAGTCATGTCAACTGACGAATGTTCCCAGCAATGTCAGGATCAGCCAAGAGACCCTCTAAGTTCGAGGCAATCAAAAAACATGTCCTGATGATGGACGAAAGAATCGGCAGAAACGTTGACATTGTTGTTCAATAAAGAATGATAAAAAATGTTTATTTTTTTATTTTGCTTTGGCTGCCTTTATCTCTTCATTATAAATTAAATATACATGTATTTTGTAAAAATGAACTTCACGGGCCGCAAAAATGTTCAAGGGGAGCCGCGGGTTGGCAACGCGTTACAGGCAGATAGACAGACTTGTATTTTATATTATAGTATACAAATATAGATTTATGATAAATTTTGTAATCTTTGGTTTTCTTCTTCTTTGGTTAAGGGTTCCGAGAAACAGAATATTATTGGAAACTGAGGAGAAATGGTTGCCATGGTAACAGAATATAAATAGTTTTCCGTTTATAAATTTTACATCTTGAATTCAAATGTACTGTCGGAAAATAAATATATGTTAACACAAAAAATCTGGTGTGACAAGCACAGTACACATCTTTCTCTTGCCGAAGGGTAAGAGAAAGTTATGTGCTGTGCGACCAGTCACACCAGACTTTTTACGAGTAGTAGTAGTATGTTATTAATTTTTGTCATAAATATTCATTAATTTTATACAAAAAGTTTTTCCCTCTTTTAGTGAATTTTAAGAGAAAATTTTTTGGTTAAGGGTTCCGAGAAACAGAATAATATTGGAAAATGAAATCAAATAGTCACCGATGTTAATAATTTTTGTCATAAATATAGTATACAAATATAGATATAAGATAAATTTCTAATCTTTCATTTTCTTCTTCTTTGGTTGAGGGTTCCGAGAAACAGAATAATATTGGAAACTGAAATCAAATAGTCACCGAAGTTATTAATTTTTGTCATAAATATTCATTAATTTTATACAAAAAGTTTTTCCCTCTTTTAGTGAATTTTAAGATAAATTTTTTCCTTGTTGGTTGGAAAAGCAACAGTGTTGAACCTCGGATGGAAGGTCTCGAGAAATATGATCCGAAAAAATTGGTAAATAGAATACAATTTGTAATATTACAAAGTCCATAAGGTCTTTTTCGGCATCGGAGGCTATTTAGACTCTCTCCCAATTAATTGGTAGCCAATTCAATTTTGTAATGATCTTTAATAATGGGAATGAGTATTAAATGATCTTTAAATATTATTAAGTATTGGTATTTGGGAAAGAATTGAAATTTATGTTCTCAACTCAGAGAGTTTCTAACTCCTAGCCTTTCCAGGTTCTGAAGAACCCTAGGCTGTGTGGGCCTCATTAGAGTTTGGGAAACCCCAAGAAAAACGTTAGGTTTGCGGGTTCTCTCCCTACAAATTTAATAAACATGCAAGATCTCATTTTAGAGCAATTTTTCTTTATTTAAAACAATTAAATAATCTTGTAAAGAACGTATATGTCTCGAAATAACTGAAATGCAAGTGGTCAAGTTAGCTAAGTGCTATGGGAAACTAAATATATCTCGACACAAAAAATCTGGTGTGAGAAGCACGGTGCACAACTTTCTCTTACCGAAGGGTAAGTAAAAGTTGTGTGCTGTGCGCCAGTCAAACCAGATTTTTTACAGTTTATAAACCAGAGATATTTTGAAATATTTTCTTTAGAAATAATAAAAAAATTTAAAAAAGATCAGAGCTCTTCGGGCGGGGGGGGGCAAATGCTCTTTGTCACCCGCAAATGACGCCTCTGTTCCCCATTAGATTAGTGGATAGTTGAATTTCTAAATTTTTAGAGGGATAAGCTCCTCTCTTGACCCCATCCCCACCAAGAGTAATAATAAGCCTATAACTATTAAAATATGGACGATGTTATGCATGAAGGAACCAAGCGTCATTAATCTAAATCTGAGATAAGGGGCATTGCATTTGCACACTTGAAAACAAAACCATAGGCAATGACTTGTTTTATACAAAAAAAAGTAAAAAGTGCAGAGAGTAATAATATTGTGATTTAAATAAAGAGGTTGATCTTTACCTACAAGATGACGGTATTATCTCAATTTCGATCATAATAGAGCTTGGTTCCTTTATGCATAACATCGTCCATTTGTGCTTTTTTTTATGTAGCGCCATTGTGGAACTTTATTTTAAATTTCATTAAGATTGGTTAAGAAACAAAGGAAAGAAATCAAAAAGTGTGCACTGCGTACAAAAATATTTTTGCTTGCTTAGCGTTTTATATTTAGTAATAGAATATTTAGTATATAACATAGACCAATATAAAATTATATAGATGAAAAAAAGCATTTTTTTTTTTTCTTCATTAAAGTAAATTTACTTTTACAATTTTTTAAAGTATTATTGTAGACAAATGGTGGGAAACCTCCACATCTTCACCTACACAAATATATTCATTGCTAATTTTTATTTATAGTCTCTCTATGCATCCATATTTGATTTTGTTTTAAATGTTTATAGCTTATGCCGGTTGAGAATAAATGAGTAAGTTGGTGGGCGTGGCGACCGAAGAGGGGGCGGCCAATCAGAGCGCAGAGGGGGCGCGGTCTACTCAGTCTAACTAACCAATAGGAAGGCAAAGTCAGGCGAATTTTTTTGACATACCTGCTATGACGTGTTTAGAGAGATGAAGATGGGATTTCCAATATTTTTAAAGAGAGGACCATATAAGGAGAGGTCGATATTTTGTTTATTCTCCAGTTATTTTAATTTATTTTACTATAACAGAGAGTCCCAAACTTTTTTGGTTTACGTCACCCTTAATATAGTTAGGCGATATTGAGGAGGCGAGGGGATAAAGGAGTCAAGCTTATAATCCTGAAGACAACTCGAGTTCAAATTCGCCTCATGGCAAAAAATTATCCAACTCTATTTGAGATGGCTTCTCTTGAGAAAGGAAACGGGAAACCCCCTCATGAAACTTACTCCTCAGAGTAACCACAACATGACAGGTTTGATACTAATGATTGAAGAGAGAATGTATTTATATCAGAATTTTTCCAAATATAAAATTTTGTAAGCTGAAGAGAAGTTGCTGGAGATGGAAGAGAGCAAGTCTGGGTGCAGCAATTAAAGAGAGCCTTGCTAAATATATTATTGCTAAAAAATATAATTTCTCGTACTAGCCTATTTTATTTATAAAACTTTAGAAATCATTTGGAAAATTGATCGCTGTGGCTAATTTTCCTGCCTCACAGTTTGGAAAACGCTGGATTATACCTTTTTTTTCCTCTAATAAAATTTCCATTTTTCCCTCTCGCAAAGATCATTAGACCTTTTTTTAGTAAAACGAAATTATTTTTACTTTCGGAAAATCATTTAACCTTTTTTATTAGTATACGAGTCTGGAAGATAAGCACCCAAATGGTTATTCGATTAATTGGTCCTGTACTCATCCCATCTTTTCAAACTCATATTTCCCAAAAATAATCGATTATTTTCCCCACAATAATCGATTATTTTTTAAGAAAATAATCGGTGAATAATCGTTTATTTTGCACAGCCCTAGTGATGATGTTTTGGAGGTGGAGTTAAACCTCTGAGGAAAAAGCCTCAGTGCCTTCGAATTAAAAGGTTAAATAAAACTCGCTAAAAAAATACAATTGTTTTTTCAATCAATCCTGCCGAAAATAATAGCCTCCCAGGGCCGGATCTGGGGGGGGGGGGGGGGGTGGTTCCCTTGGGGGGAAACCGGGGGGGGTTTAAAAAAAGAGAGGTTGGGGGAGAAAAAATTTAAAAAAAAAAAAAGTAAAAAATTTTTTGAATTAGGGGGGGGAAAAATTTCCCCCCCCTCCCTTATATTTGAAGTGAATTTTTGTCGCTTGAAATCGGAAGCGAAACTCTAATCCTTGGGACCTGATCACGAGCAATATTTTAACGGCAATGGCCGGCTATGATGGCATTACTCAATATTGAGCAATATTTCTAGGAATATGTTCGTATGGTTCTGCAATATATCCGTGATGCCCGTATTGCTACTACTGTCCGGCAAGAGTTTTTGATATCGTTGAGCGACAACTAGTCAATTTCGCAAATTAGTACTTTGTTTTGATTAACATTAATTTTCCCTTTTTTTTGGCCAATGAACCCACTAGAATCGTTTCCTAGAAAGTTTACAATTTTTTTATTTAACGGTATTCTAAATTCCAGGGGGATAAATAGAATCACCTAACGGCATTTTAATGTTTATGTTCTAGCAGGGTTGTTCACCTCAATTTCGTTTGTTTCTATAATAAAAAAAATTGAGCCCTATCATTATAAATATTTCGACCAAATCACAAGGATCATGAATGAGTTAATAGTCCATTAATTCATAATATAATCAATGATCTAACAGCGGAAGCGGTAAATAATAAATTTTCACATATCATAGAAAAAAAGGGCTAGGTTCTACCTTCTCATCCTTTTCCCTTTTAAGTAGGTAGTCTTTCCTATTAGTATTCCCCGAAAACGTCTCTTGTTATTAAGGAGTTCATTTTTCCTCTGCGTTAAGTTATTTTTTTTGGAAGTTTCCCCCTTCAATTGAGGTGTTATAAAATTCCATTTCACTTGTACTTATCTCCTAATTTTTTTTGTGGTTTGGATTATTTTATTGTTTTTTTTTTTAATTAAAATGGTTTCTTCCTTGTTTTATTTGATATCGTTATCAGGATAGTAAATATATTTTTATTCCTCAATTATTTCCTAACCTTAAAATACTTCCAGATTGTTAATTTGAATCTCAAATGCCCTGACTTGCGTAACCAGGTGAAGGGGAAGGGCCCGCTCAATTGGGAATAAAGGGACGTGAATGGGAAATAAAATGTTGCCAAACACAAAGTCCCCAGTTTTTCTGAAACAATGGTATTTTTGAGGCTCTAAAACCGAGAAATCCCCGTTTAATATGACGTACAGTATTTATTTCGATATTGTCAACATCTAAACAATGTCAGGTGCCGACAGGAAAGAGAACAGGAAGCTTTCTTGAATCTCCGCTAGAATGAGCTTCAAGCACTTTTTTAAGGAACATGAACTGCTGTGACTCAACATCAAATTCCTGACCACTCAACATCTCAATCAATTTAATTTTATTGTTATATACATACAAAAAATACTGTTTTTTATTTTAAATTTTGCCCTTTAGGTTGGTGAGGCCATTTAGGGGATTGAATGTATTACACAGGCAGTGGCGGATTAAGGCCTCTAGGCACTTTACGTTTGGGTACCCTCTCCCCTTGATATTGTATATGCAATTATTTTTTGTTCTACCCACTATCACTACCCATTTAAAATTTTTAAAAATAAAAATTTCATAAATCATAACAGAATATATTTGGTATATTTTTGTTCAGAAAATATTTTTTAAACAAAAATGTAATATTTTCAAAAAAAATTTTATCAGGACAATTATTTTATTTATAATATTTTAACAATGAAGGTCCTGATTAGCGACCAAAACGTCGACGATTAATTAATTAAATAAATTTTTTCTATTTAATTTCCTTGGTTGCTAGGTCTTCTAAATCAATTAGCTAATAATATTTAACCATTCACTGATTAAATACACCAAAATTGCTCGGATGTAACAAGATTTGTTCCAATGAAATGCGTCTTTCTAAGACCTTTACAGTCTGGGATCAGGATAGTCTTATCACCGATTTTGTTCAAATTTTGTAAGTGATTAGTTTTTATGAAAACACAAAGCGATAAAGTAAGTGCACAACTTAAACTAAACGTTTACAAGAAAAGTTAAAACAAATATTTTCAGAATGTTTAATCTGCGTGGCAGCAGGAATAGAGCAGCCAACCCAAGTTTTTGCATCATGCAAAATTTTGTTTAAACTTGTCTCGTAAACGCGGTTGTGTATTTTACTAATTTACAACTAGCATTTGCTTCCATAAAAACTAATTTCTCACGAAATTTGAACAAAATGGAGTATGATGAGAGTTGATGATGTCAGGCTAGATCTATGCAAAAACGTCACGAATAGAGTTTTTAGAAATAGTGGCTCCATGGGCGTAACTAGGGAGATGCCGGGGGGGGGGGACCAAATTTTCTAGTTACGCCCATGAGTGGCTCTTTTTTTAAATTGACTGCAACACTCATCCACTTCATTCAAATACTAATATAAAAAATTTTGCTTTGCTCTAATTTAAAACGCGAAACAAATCTTTTATTTTTTCCAGAGAGTATTTTCAAAACTTTTAACAGACGACAAAATATTAATAAGCTACATAATCAATTATAATATTAATTACAGCTTCTCGAAAAGCACCACGAGCTCAAAATATTAGTGTAGGTAGGAAAGTTTGGGAAACCCAGGAAATAATTTAAATTCTTTATGTTTACCGATTAGGAAGTAGAATAAGAAAAAAAAAAAAACAATCTTTTTTTAATTTTATCCTTAAAGGAAATCCCATCTCCTGTCCTTATCTCAACTCCGAATGAATGAATTTTAGAGTAAATACGTAAATTTACAATATCATCCCGCCCCCAACGGATTTTCTTCCGGTCAATCACACCATTGACGACTTTGCCAATTATCATTAATGCTATTTGATTTTTGGAGGAAAAAAATAATATATTCAATAGATATATACGATAATAAATAAAATATTAATAAAATAAAATGACACCAACTTCCTTCCTGATTGGATTAATATTTAGATCATTTGTATTATTTTTAACGAAATAATTAGTTTTACGTAAATATTTAAAAAAAAAACCAAATTCGTTTTAAAATGATGAATTTAAAGGATTACCTCTAATATTTTGCAAGTATAGTATAATAAAATCCTGTGCAAATGAATTACGTCAAAAATAAGTTTATCGTGTGAGTTTATAAAAATAAATGAATCAACCCAAATTTCTTTAGGCTATATCTGCCCATGGGGTCGGCAACCCGCGGCTCCTTTATCCAAATTGTGTGGCTCTTCAGCCGCTCCAAAATATGTCTATATTTTAATTATATTGAAAGAAATGAAAATTTCATTTATTTAAAATAATAGTCTACTATTTTCTCAAAAATAATATTAAATGTGATATGTTTGAAATTGAATAGATTTATATTTATTATAATAAAGTACGTAATTATATGACTGCACCCTTTCCAATCAAACACAGGTTTAGGGTCTTAGGTAGATTTTTCGGGTGAGGGAGGGGGGGGGGAGTTCGGTCAGGGCCGGAACTAGAAGATTTTTTAGGGGGGTCAAAATTTAATTTGCCGCCCCCTTCTTAAAATTTTCTATACAAAATTCATATCATTTTACCTTTTTTTTTAGTAAATCTTTCTTAAATTGTCGCCCCCTGATATCTGCCGCCCGGGGCACACGCACCCACTGCCCCCCTCTAGATCCGGCCCTGGGTTCGGTTGATTCTAAAGGTAATTCCCCTCCCAAAAAAATACATTTTACAGAATATTAAATATTTTTCAAAATTTCTAACAGCATTTAAAATTTCAATACTATATTTATATTTATAATTTTTTTGGAATTCCGGGGAGGGGGAAAATGGTTTGTACAGTGGGCGCCACAAGTGCCTGATCTGCTCGAAAGGGGAGCTTTGAGCTTAGGCAATCAAAATGCTTATTGCGTAGTTTTATCTTAAAAGTAGCTTTTCCTCTTCAGTTTCATTAAAAAAAGATGATTTATATTTATTTTAAAAATATTGTTTTGGTTGACTATGCTTAAGGCTCTGCTCTCGAGCAGATCAGGCACTTGTGGCGCCCACTGTACTCAATTATACAGAGGATAGACAAAATAATAAAAACACCGGACATAGAGACAATATTTATTAGAGAAATTTTAACAAGTTATGGGGGTCAAAAAAACCCAAACTTCTACAAATTTAAAAATAATTTTATTTTTATGAAGAAATTAACAAAAATAGGTCTTTTTCGGTCAATTTTTATTTAATGAAAAACAAAGTGACGCTTCAATTCTAGATTGGAATTATCTTCAAACTATTTTATTTTTATGATATTTTGTCCTTTTCTAACCTGACTATCGTGCACGATAGTCAGGTTAGATTTATTTACATGTAAATAGGAGATTTTTCTCTTTGATTTTTATTTTTATTTTTTTTAATTTTAGTAAACTCTAATAATTTCTCCCCCTTTGAATTCTCATCGCCCCCCAATTATTTATTGCCCCCCTGAAAACCCAAATTGCCCACTTGGGGGCGATCGCCCCCAGGTTGGGAACCACTGAGTTAGATAGACACAAGGAATAGTGGCAGAGTGTGTTTGTACTCTTTTATATAGCTTTATCGAGAAAATGACTTGATTTTTATTAAAAAAATAAAATTTGTTTTGTAAATAAATTTTTTTTTTTTTTTTTTATAAGGTATGTCTGGAAAAATTTTAAAACGTACCGGAACGCGGTCGAAACAGTTTGGGAAACGCTGGCCTATATAATAAAATTTTTTAAAAGTTATTTTAGAAATTTAAATTTTTCCTTAATCTAGACGGTGCAAATATATTATTTTTACTAAAAGATTCATATACTAAAAATAGATACGTAAGTCAATTCATTTACTTAGGCGATTTGCGTCAAATTTATTGTCCCATCATCCATCCTTTTAAAGTCATAGTCTTCACAATTATTTATTTAATTGATTTCTCTCTCAATTTCCGCTTTCTCTTTACGTGAGGATAGAAGAACTTCCTAAAGTTTTTCGTCAATCATTTTGAGTAGGTTGACAATTAATTTACACAAAATGAGAGAGGGGGGAGAAAATAAAAGACGAGACTCTGACGATTTTGATAGCAAATGAGTAATCTTGTTAAAGAAACCAACCACATTTCACACCAAAACAAAAACGTTCAAGATTACAAATAATTTCAACATATTAATGTCAAAAAAAAAAAATGAATATAAACAAAAATCATAACATTTGATATTTGGTATAGACCTATTACGTTTTTTTGTTGTCTTTTATCTGATTAGTTATTCAGACATTCTGGGAATTTCAAGTTCAAAAATTAGATAAGCAAAGACGTCTTTGATATTACATCAGGCCTTTTATGAATAATCTGGCAAAAGTGTTGAGGGTGGGCTTGCGCTTACCCTTAAATTAAGGTAAAAAAAAACTCGCACCAGATTTTTTGAGTCGAGATATATTTAATTTCCCATAGCACATTAGTTAACTTGACCACTTGCATTTCATAAGTAGTCAATTGATTCAAAATTTCCATTTTAAATGTTGATTGCTTGAAATAAACTATGGTTATTTTTCAAAATTTTAATCTCGCAATAGAGCAGTGGTTTCCAAACTTTCTGTTACAACGCCTCCCTTAAAAATATTTAATCATATGACGCCTCCCCCTCCTCATTTTGTAAAATAATACAAAAGCAAACATTTTTTAATGCTAAAAAATATAAATTTATATTAAGGTGGAGGCAAAAAAAATTCCAAGACATATACAGCCAAAATTATTTCTTTTATTGTCACGTTTCGGCCAATGGTTTAGGCCATCTTCAGAGCCGGAGGTGAGAATAAATGAAATTTTAATTTTCATTCAAAATTTCAAAATTTATAAATTTTAATTTTCATTCAAAATTTCATTTATTCTCGCCTCCGGCTCTGAAGATGGCCTAAACCATTGGCCGAAACGTTACAATAAAAGAAATAATTTTGGCTGTATGTCTTGGAATTTTTTTTTTTTGACTCCGCATTAATAATACTTCCATCCACAATAAATTTATATAAAAATATTTTTTTTTTAATTTATTTTTATAAAACTAGCAATCATTTAGAAAATTCTCGCTGTGGTTAACATTCGCGCCTACGCTGCAATAAAGAATCCAAAATGAATACAAAATTTCATAAAAATTGGAAAAAAATTTTTTAAATGTGTAAAATGTTCCAAAAGGGACCCCCTTTTGAATCGAAATTAATATGCAAATCCCCATATGAGGATTTAACATTGGCTTTATGGAAGGAAGAGCTGGAAAATTAATTTGAAAAATCTGAAATACTACCCCAGTAAAGTGTACTTCAAACAATTTTCACGAAAAATTTTACTGATATAATTTTAAAGAGCATCTGAAAAATAGATTTTTTTAAACCCTTTTTCGGCTTGAGTGGCCATTTAGGGGTACATTTATTTATAAATAATTAAGTATAAAATATCGATGGCTACCGGGGTACGTTCCACACGCTCGGGATCACCAATCACACGCTTGGCATCATATAACCGCAACTATTGTGGTGACTGTTGCTCTTCTCCGTTGCCAGAAACCCCGGATAAAAAATAAGTTGATTTATATGGATTTTAATCTAAAAAGATTTATATTCTGCTACCATAGCAATCATATTTGCCAACATTTTTCCTCTGAAGTACAAGATTAAAGTGTGCTTCAAAAGATTTCAAGGGCAAACTGAGAATATACATTTTAAAGAGCATGTAAAAAATAAGTGATTTATGAATTTTAAACAAAATCGTTAGAGCCAAACTTCTTATAGACTGCCCTGACCAACTAGCCAAAAGACGGGAATCACTGACAAGTACGAATTAACTCAGTTTAAATAAAATCACTTTTATTTTTATCAGATAAAATTCTATGAACCTACATTTGCTTCCTTAGTAAATATTAATATAAATCCCATAATGATTAGGATTTGTATCATTTATTATTATTATTATTGAATCCGGTTATTGCAAAATTCATATATCTTATATTAAAAAAAAAAGTTTTTTACTTGAAATTGGAATGATAACACTTGTTTGAATCATATATTTGACCTAAATAAATATGTTGATTTATCGTTAAATACGTCTATCCTCAGAGGAAGCGAAAACAAACACGTGTCGGAAGTTAAAGTTGAATTATTAACCGCAAAGTTTTTTCTAAATAAAAGAAGGGTGGAATGTTAAGAGATGAATTCACATTGAATAGCCAAGTCATTACTAGACGTAGGTAGGTGGGTGGATGCACTCATCCAGGAATGGTTTCCGACCGCAGTGAAAAGGAAGAACTTCCGGAGAAATATAGAGAGCAGCTTTTTTATAGACAGCCAGCGACTTGACTATCTTACTATTATTATACGAGGGCAGGTGATTTTTTGAATTTCCCTCCTCTTAAATGAATTGGCAACACTGCTCCTGTCTGCAGGCAACTATCAGCTGACTCCTCTCGAAATTTGAACCAGCTGGGTCTTTTAGTTTTTGTTTGACATCCATTAATAGCTGATTACCTCGTGATTTGAGAAGAAAATGGAAAAAAGTGAATTTCCTGTGTTCCATGGCAAAAATCCATGAATTGGGATACGAATTACTCCCTCATCGGCCCTATTCTTCAGATTTAGCCCCGAGTGACTATTTCTTGTTTCCAAACCTAGGGTGCCTAACTTAAATATAAAATTTCAACCCTCTAGCTCAATTCATTTATGCTTTAAATTGAACACACACAGACAGACCATGTCGAGAAAATCACTTTTTTTTATTTAGGGGACCTCAAAACGTGTATATCCATCAAAATCTCAACATCGATTTTTCGACATGAATCCATTACTTTCTCTATAGAGGTACGAGAGAGTAAAAATGAATAAGAATTGTAAAAATTTCAAGAGCTACTCACCAAATGAATCTCCGGAATTAAAATCGACCAGCTTGAGCCACTAGCACACAGGGAAGCTCAATCACTCAGCCTTACTGACTTGAGAACATGTAGACTACTAGCCTGGCATAACTGGGCTCTGAACCTGTCAAAACAAGAAGAAAAGAATATTTATTTAGATTCGAAGGACTTATAGCTGGTAGTTTAATCAGGATAGGTGAAAAGAAGAAGAAAATTCGCAGCTAGTTGTATTTCATTATTTTTATTCCCATCATATTGACGTTTCGGTTGACGACCGGGATCGAAACGTCAACATGATGGGAATAAAAATAATGAAATACAACTAGCGGAATTTTCTTCTTCTTTTCACCTATCCTAATATTTATTTATATGCCTCTGTGTGTGGATGGCATGTTTGCGTGTGTGTTTGAGGAGCAAAGAGATTATTATATGTCGTATAATTTTACATTAGATGTATTAGAATGTAATCCCTTCTGATAATGACAAGGAATTGTCGAAATACGTACCAAGTGTTAATTTTTTAATTAATAAATCCTTTGAAACAAATAACCTAGTGTTTAATTTGTATATCTAATTTTAATTTACAAAATGTTACAACGAGAACCAACGGTCGAAAGTTTAAATCTTATTTTTTAGATGCTCTTTAAAATGTATATTCTCATTTTGCTCTAAACATTCTTTGAAGGGTTCTTTACTCTTTACATCATAGGAAAAATAGGGGAAATGGTTGCCATGGTAACAAAATATAAATATTTTCTCATGTTTATAAATTTTATATCTCTGCCCCCGGGCTTGGTGTAGTAGGTAGCGTGCCTACCTCCTCCGTTTGGTATAGACTAAACGTCGCGGATTCGGACCCCAGGCAATCCGATGATTTTATTTAAGCCATTTGGATACCAGATGGCTTAAATAGAAGTGCCGGGACCCCCAATAGATATTATCATATATAACGGTTATCGTCAAAGTCTTATATGGGCTAGGTTGCCAAAAAGACTGTGTGAATGTGTGTGTGAGTGTGAGTGTGAAGAGTGTGAATGTTAAAAAAAAAAAAATTTGAATTATAATATATCAGCGGAAACTAAATATATGTCGACACGAAAAATCTGGTGTGACAAGCACAGAACACAACTTTCGAATATCGAATATAAGGGAAAGTTGTTTGCTGTGCTACAATCACACCAGATTTTTTATTTATTTAAACTTATTTTATGTTTCGATTAATACAAATTTGATTATATTTTAATTTAAAAATTACTACATTCAAAAGTAAACTTGTTGAGTTTCAAGTGTTTGTTTAAAAAAACCACTCATTTGAAAAATGATGATTGATTTTTTAGTTATCATTAACGTCAATGCGATTCATGATGAATGAAAGATTTGTTAAGTAATGTATACACACGTTAGTTTTTGGCGCGAATTGACTCATTAATAATAATAAAAAAAAAAAATAAATAAATAAATAAAGAAAAATCCTACGCTTACTTACTTTCTTTCGTTAAAATTTATCAGCAGGAAGTTTGCTTCCTTAAGTAAATCTTTTTCAAATGATATGATGACAAATTTTCAATTAAAAAAAAATTATTTTAAATATTATGGGAATTTTCACGATTTTTATTGATTGGAAAATTTTTTTTTAAGAGGGTAAAGACGTCATTCATTAATATTTGATTTCAATTATCGGTAGTCATGTAATATAAATTAATTTGATGTTGGTGGAAAAATGTTGCACAGTTGTAAGCTTTAGATACAAATCTATAGAATTGGTATTTTTTTTTTTTTTTTTTTGAATGGGTGCATAAGGTCCGAAGACCTATAATGACTAGTGGTCACATGCAGCCAGGAAGAAAATAAAGTCAAAAGGAGAAGCATAAAAGGGGAACTTAACTGCGGGAACTGAGAAGATGCCTGTTGAGATTAGACTTGAAAGTCTGAAGAATGCAGGTTTTGGGGAAGATAGACGCAGGGAGCTTGTTCCAATCACGGGAGGTCATGGGGACAAAGGAAGAATGAAATTGACTAGTTCTGTTAGTCGTGATCTGAACAGCATAGGGATGCTGGGACTGGGACGATACCTCCCTTGTGTTCAGTGTATATGTTGCTTTGGGTGGGATAATTGATTTTAATTCGGCCGAGCATTGACCATGATAGTACCCATAGAAGAGAGAGAGTGTAGACACGCTTCTTCTATGATCTAGAGACTGTAGGGATTTGTTTTCATATCGTCTTCTCTAAATCATTATGATTTAAAATAGAAAATATGCCTTTTATGTGGAAGTGTTAGTAATCCAAAAATAGACCAATGGTAAGAAAAAATATTCCCCCCCCTCCGAAAGCCACCCCTTATGGTCCGATGTTTACCAAAGGCTTTTCAGTTTTTGGCCTTTACTTCAAGTTTATGTATGCAAAATTTCAAAACAAACATTAATAAATAGTTTTTGAGTTTTCGCTGAGGAAAAAAAAATTACCATAAAACATTCCAATTCTGGGGACTTAAAAACGCATTAATATTGTATTTTGTAGACGAGACATTCCTAATTATTCAAGGCTTGCAGATTCAGTCGTCGACCCTCGTTGCAGATGGGTTATTTGTAAATTAAAACCATTAATCAAAATCTTCGCATTTCATTCTCAAGACCTACAAAATTTACAATTTATGTTCAACAATGTCATATCTTATAACAATCCTTCTACATGTACATTTGTACAATTGTAAAAACATATATATATATATATATATATATATAAATTCATTTCATAAGGAATATTAATTATTCTTATTGTTATATAAATATAAAATTAGATAATTAATATTCCTTATGAAATTAATTTATATACGTTTTTACAATTGTACAAATGTAAATGTAGAAGGATTGTTATAAGATATGACATTATTGAACATAAATTGTGAATTTTGTAGGTCTTGAGAATGAAATGCGAAGATTTTGAAAGTGAAACATTGCAATCCACTTGACCTGAAGGAAGAGATAAATAAAAGAATTAAAATTGATTAACGGTTTTAATTTACAAATAATCCACCTGCAACGAGGGTGGACGAGTAAAATAAATAAATAAATAAGCAAGCCTTGAATAATTAAAAACGCATTTTAGTTCAATTTCGATTTTTTCTTTTTTTTCACGTTACCTACCCAAGCTACTGTTGGTAAAATTAAAATTTTTGGAAAACTCTTTTTTTTTAGTCTTTTATTGGATTGACTATTAGTCGTTTATTTGACTTAATGACTTGGTCTTTAGTTGTTGGTTTTAAAAATTTAATTTTGGTGTATTTTATTCATTAAATACAATTATTATGTATATTTCGATTTTACGTCAATTGTGATTACCTAAAATGACATAATGACCTGTGTGTGTGTAAAGAGAGGAGAAAGAAGAAAGAATTTCATAATCCTAAAGCAAGACCTAAGTTGAATGGGAAACCCATGAATGAATGAAAGGGAAGGGAAGGGAAGGAAAGGGAAGGCATTCCTCCGTTCGATGACGCTTTTTGACGCGGCCCCCCCAGAGCCTTGCAAAGTTGCACAACGAACCAATCGCGTGTACTTGCTTGAAGAGTACTGCTATCAAACAGCTGGAAAGAGAAAACAATTTAAAGAGGAAAAACAGATACTTAATAATTTCCTCACATAGCCAGTTCAAAGTCAAGGTCAATGTCTGGTTGTGGTTATTTTTAACTTTTTGCATATTAAATTTATCGTTTTTTTTTTTTACCGACTTGAAAGAATCATTATCAACAGGTGGGCTTCTTACGTCTTTAAGATGAAGGGAATAATTAACTTATAATACAAACACGCACGTACATAGGAATTGAATAAAATAAAATAAACATTGATTTGGAATCTTTGATTAATTAAAATTGGAGCAGAATTAAGAAATGTATTCATTTATTTCTTCTCTTTCAGGTGAAGTTTAGATCAGGGTATGAACCATCCTCAGTCGTTTAAATACATACAATTTTAAGCTAAGAAAGAATATAATAAAATGATGGGTCTTAGCCGATAGATAGTACAACTTTGCACTATGCACTATGCTAATTTAAATAATTTTTTAACAAAGGACATATGACGATAATGTTGGTACCAATAAGATACATTGATCCTGCCAGTTTCAGATCTCATATTAGCGTTTCTGAATAAACCGAAAAACATCTGAAAATCAGGATAAACTTTTTTCTCAGAAACTTGTGAATCGATTGATTTGAATCTCAGATATTTTTTGGGGCTGATAGTAGCTCCTAGGAAAAAAATAAGAGCTATATCGGTTTATAAGATCCTTGAGATAAACGACTTCAAAAAAAAAATAGTTTCATAATTGTGCCAAAACCGTATCACGGTTAAAAATTAAAATTAAAAAAAAAGTCGTTTATTTCAAGGATCTTATAAACCGATATAGCTCTAATTTTATTTCCTAGAAGCTACTACCATCAGCCCCCAAAACATATCTGAGATTCAAATCAATCGATTCACAAGTTTCTGAGAAAAAAGTTTTTTCCTGATTTTCAGTTTTTTTATGTTCGGTTTATTCAGAAACGCTAATAGATAGAGATCTGAAACTCGCAGGATCAATGTACCAACATTTCCTGAAATGATGAGCCCGATATCCTTTTGGGGCGGATTCGCTATACTTATCGTTCTATGGCAATTATAACAAATAAGGACACAAATTATATAGCAATTTACTCGGTAGGAAGTTTAGTTTCTGGATATATTAATAAAAAAAAATATTTTATGTAAGAAAAAAATATTGACTTCCACACCCCAGCCCCCTGCTGGTTCGATGTTTATCAAAAGCCTTTAAATTCTTGGCCCTTCCCTCTAGTTTATGGGTGCAAAATTTCAAAACAATTGAACAGTTTCAGTTTTCGTTGACGAAAAAAATTTCTAGATACACACACACACACACACACACAGTCAGGGAGTGGACATGGGCAAACACCTGCAAGCATAAGTCTGGTTTTCAGGCTGGTAAATTTATAAAATAAAATACTGTAGTAAAGCTGGAAGAGCTATAGAGCAGTAGTTACACCTCTGCACTACTTTCAGACTCAAAATATTTGTAAACTTTTTTTATTTTTTTTTTTTTTATTGATCCCCATTCCACAATTTTATTAATATTAGTTCAATTTTGAAGCCCGTAGTCTCTGTAGTGTTAAATTTTACAATAAAAGTTAGTTTCCAATTTCTAAAAATAGAATAAATAATTTATAAATGATCCAAATCCAGAATTATTAACTTAAGCGAAATTAGGAAATATTTTATTATTATTCTTGCCAAAAGAAAATATATTAATTTGAATGCGCTGTAACCAGAAGAATATGTAATCTATGATAAAACAAGCTCCTTGATTTACGATATATCTTTTAGAATAATTTATTAGGTAATAAAAAAAAACTGCTATTAAAGGAAAATGTTAGAAAGTCGTCGCTAAAATAAAAAAAAAAAAAATTATTTCTAAATTTCTATCGTAATTAAATGATAATATTATTATGACGGCATTATAACGCCGTCATAATAGTGACCAGGTTAAGTGAAAACAATATAAGGAGGAATCTCAAGTGTTATGTTGGGAACTGAAGAAGTTAAATTTATTCCAAGGTCTTGAGAATGTAGAAAAAATTAGATTTATACTTTCAGGTATTGTGACCTCATATGACGTAGATGACGTCTCTGCGACGTCAACAAAGGCTATTTTTAAGGTGCATAATTTAAGAATAGATTAATTATTCTAAATATAAACACATAATTAAAAATAATTTTCCCAAGATCTTGACCGATTTATATTTAAATTCTGAAGGCGTGGATATAAAACGGAAATAAATAATAAAGACATAAGAGAATGCAACTCTTCAATTAACTGAACTGAGGAATTTATTCAGAGGAAAAAGTCCTGAGAATGCAGATAACTAGAATTTCATTTTCAGGTGGTTTTATGACGTATCTGTAACGTCAACAGTCAAATGTTCCTCATCAAGAGATTTATTTTTAAGATAGAATCAATTTGAATAATGTAAAAAAAATCGGAAGGGACTTCTCGAATTGTTCGTAAGTTCAAAAACTATTCATTTTTTGGAAAAAACGTATCAGCCGATGAAAACTGCTACTTTATCAAATATGACAAAAAAAATTGGGAATTTCAAAATTTTAGAAACACACAAGTTACTCCAAATTTGAATTTAGTGAGATCTAAATATGTAAATTGAAATTTTGACGATTCGTATACGAGAAAGTAAAATGGTATTCATAATCAGACAAATGCCTCCCCCCCCCCCCCCCCCCCCGGGGGGTGGGGGGTGGTGTTTGGGGTTTTTATTTTTTTTTTTTTTAGGGGGGGGGGGGGGTTGTTCGGTTGGTTGTTTTTTTTTTCTTTTCTTATCTGTTGTTTAAATGGGGACGCCACTGATCGCATTTAAATAATTTGAGCATCGTTAAAGTCTCTATCGCCTAAAATGCAGAAAAGACTTTAAATATAATAATAGGCTAACAATTAAAATTAATCAACATCTTTTTCATTATTTTTAAAGGAGGTGGGGCTCAGTAAAAAGTTAAGTGTTTTCAGCGTTTTAGGCCATATAGACTTTTAACGATACTCAAATTATTAAAATACGATATATGTGATAGAGATGAAATAACAATTTTTGTAACAAAAGAAGTAAATAATTCTTTGAAATTAAAAATTTGTTACAAATATCTCTCCCTTCCTCAAAAATAAATTAGTAGACTAACAAGTAATAATGTAAGTAAGTAATGGTATTAAAAATTTGAGTATATTTGATTAATAAGTATTATGGTAATTTAGTCATTTCGGTTAAAGAGTGAAAAAAAAACATTTAATTTTGTAATCTCGATTTAAAAGGGGACAAAACCTTTTTACTCTCTCCTGCCCCCTTCCCCCCTTATTTCCGGCACTTCTTAATAAAATCAAAATTGGCTTATGAACCATTAATTTCTTTAAATTACACTGCATCACAGCAAGTGAATCAGCGGATACAGGAAGAACAACATACTATTATAGAACAATTACGCAAGTATATTTTAAATAGATCTAGTATATCTAATAATCTGGTGTGACTGATCGCACAACACTTGACTTTCTCGATAATTGAAAAGTGAAACATGTCCCATCAGATTTATTTGTGCAGAGTTGAAAAATTTATAAACACCAGATTTTTTGAGTCTAAATATACGTATTTATAAATAAGAAATTACATATATAATATTTTTAAGATATTATATACATCGCGTATGTAAGCAGCAAAGGAAATTTATATAATTCAATATTTATTAATTCAAATACCCGACAAAAGTTGCCGCCGGGAGTTGAACTACGGATCCACCAATTTGACCTCGGTGTGCCCTAACCAGTATACCACAGCACGGCATTCTGGTATTTGAATTCAATCAGAAAGCAATTTTAGTTATCAGGAGAAATGTATTGAGGGGTGCCAAAGGCTTGATGCGCCTGAGGCAAAGGGGGCGAGCCACTGTAAAAACCATTGGTCAAAATTGGATTAAAACCAGAACGGTTAAAACCGGTTTAAACCAGTGGTTCTAACTGAACAAATCTAGTTAACTAACAGAAAAATTCTGGATTTTCAAGAATTTTTTGAGCCACCCCATTTGATCATGTGAGGGTGCATAAATTTTTTCTTTATGATCCCCTTCAGGCCGAAAAAATTTTCGATTTACTGATTATTTAAAAAAAGATGAAAACAGATTGTCAAAAAAAAATTTGGGTTTGAATTCATTGAACCATCATCAGTAGTCATATGTAAACATTTAGTTAAAGATATATTTAACAGCTTATTCATCTTAATCGCTAATTATTTAAATGACTTTTCCTCGCACCTTCAAAATATTTTTTCTTACACCCTGGGGGGCAAGCCACTTGGTCGGGGGGGAGGGAGATCAGCCTTCTTTGCATTAAGCATAAAACTTATTTTAAAATAATTATTCATACCAAAACAAACCGAGTCACCTTGTTAATTAGTGATAAATTATTTTCAACTCTACTATCAGATTCGATGACGTCATAAAAATAAAAGGAGTGAGACAAACATAAAACAAATTGCAAAATTTGAAAAATTGGCACGGTTACAAGAATTTTTAAGGAAAGATATAGAAATTGACAATATTTATATGTTCCCGCTAGCGCGGTGCTTTTTGGACCGGTTTTTTTTCATATACGTATATATAAGTATATAAAACTTGTTTTAAATAATTTAACATTTAATTATATCCTACTAGCTGCGGTAGGGTTGCCTTCGGCAACCCTACCCCCTAGCCCTGGCGGGCGGCGTCTCGGGATATGACTAAGAGTTGTCCAGATAAATGTATTTTAATTATTATGAAAAAGAGTTTTTATTTTTTATTTTAAATATTTGATTAATATATTTTTCAATTATTTACACCCTAAGGAAGCGTAATTTTAAATTTTATTAAAAACGAATGAAAAATAAATTTCGAGGGGGGGGGGCAGGGGGGTGATTGAACTTTCTGAGGTCTAAAATACCATTTTTCAATTATTTACACCCTAAGAAAGCAACATTTTAAATTTTATTAAAATCGAATGAAAAATAAATTTCAGGGGGGGGCAGGGGGTGATTGAACTTTCTGATGTCTAAAATACCATTTTTCAATTATTTACACCCTAAGAAAGCGTCATTTTAAATTTTATTAAAATCGATTGAAAAATAAATTTCAGGGGGGTCAGGGGGTGATTGAACTTTCTGATGTCTAAAATACCATTTTTCAATTATTTACACCCTAAGAAAGCGTCATTTTAAATTTTATTAAAATCGAATGAAAAATAAATTTTAGGGGGGGTCAGGGGGGTGATTGAACTTTCTGGGGTCTAAAATACCATTTTTCAATTATTTACACCTAAGAAAGCGTCATTTTAAATTTTATTAAAATCGAATGAAAAATAAATTTTAGGGGGGTCAGGGGGGTGATTGAACTTTCTGGGGTCTAAAATACCATTTTCAATTATTTACACCCTGAAAGCGTCATTTTAAATTTTATTAAAATCGAATAAAAAATAAATTTTAGGGGGGGTCAGGGGGGTGATTGAACTTTCTGGGGTCTAAAATACCATTTTTCAATTATTTACACCCTAAGAAAGCGTCATTTTAAATTTTATTAAAATCGAATAAAAAATAAATTTTAGGGGGGGTCAGGGGGTGATTGAACTTTCTGGGGTCTAAAATACCATTTTTCAATTATTTACACCCTAAGAAAGCAACATTTTAAATTTTATTAAAATCGAATGAAAAATAAAAAAAATAAAATTTGGGGGGGGGCGCAGAGCGGAAAAATCTTTTCAAATGTCGAATTGTTAGGGGGAGGAAGAGTTTTTATTTTTCATTTTAAAGATTTGATAAATATATTTTTCATAAAGCGAGTTAGATCCTGTTTTCCAATGCTTTGCTATGGGGTAATTGATAACCCCCAAAAAGGGGGGTTCCTACCCCTAATTCGATATAATGATAGCCTAAAACCACCCCCGGAAAATTCCCTACCCATTAAAAAAAACTCCATGAAAATCGGTCCAGTAGTTTCGGAGTCTATGCGTTACAAACAGACAGACAGACAGACAGACAGACAGACAGAGATTGTCTTTTATATAATAGTATAGATACTTCATATTTAGAAATAGTTTAAATAAAAACCCCCTTATTTAATTAGTTGGCTAATTAACATAAATTATGTAATAAGATACGCCATAAATAGATTGAAAGAAAAAGCACGGGAGAAAAAATTGTGTAGGGTGTTAGAAAAAAGCCAAGATAAGCCAAATAAAATTTCGAGACATAGGGATAGAAAAAAATTAATCTAGCTAAGAATATAATTTTTTTATAATATAGGGTGGTCCTTATTTTTCAAGTAGCATTATTTTAATGCATCTTTCAATTAGGGGTGTTCGATTATTGAAAAAAATAATCGATTTTCGATTATAAAAAATAATCGATTATTCCGATTAATCGGTTTCCCGATTAATCGAAAATAATCGGAATAATCGGTTTCCCGATTAATCGAAAATAATCCGAATAATCGGTTTCCCGATTAATCGAAAATAATCGGAATAATCGGTTTCCTGATTACTCGAAAATAATCGGAATAATCGGTTTCCCGATTAATCGAAAATAATCGGAATAATCGGAGAACCGATTAATCGAAAATAATCGAAATAATACTAGAACCGATTAATCGGAAATAATCTATTATTTTTTCATAACTGATTATAGAGAAATAATCGTTTCAAAATAAGAAATTTTTTTTTTTTTAAACACACTTTTTTCACATTCACACTCACATTCACACCCACATACATACAAGTCATTTCGGCATATGAGGCCATATAAGATATATTCACCTCAATCGATTATTTAAATACAATCAATGTTAAAAAAAACACCGATTATTTCTCTATAATCAGTTATGAAAAAATAATAGATTCTTTCCGATTAATCGGTTCTCCGATTATTCCGATTATTTTCGATTAATCGGTTATCCGATTATTCCCATTATTTCCGATTAATCGGTTTCCCGATTAATCGATTATTTTTTTATAATAATCGATTATTTTTTAAGAAAATAATCGGTATAAAAACGATTAATCGATTATTTTTCCCAGCCCTACTTTCAATATTGAACTCTGGGATTAAGACAATATTGAAAGACTGAAGATGGAAAATAAATTTATCTTGAAACGTCTCAGGAACCCTCCTAGGCAGTCAAAATAATTTTTTGAACAAAATCGGTCAAAAGGTACTTAATATACTTTACTGAGGTGATTTTTAAGTTTTTTTTTTCTCAAAATTGGCTTTAACGATTTGGATTAAAATTCGAAAATCAATTATTTTTTACATTTTCTTTAAAAAGTATATCTGTAAAATTTTTACACTTTACTGATGTATTTAAGATTTTTCACATTCATTTCCTTCTATAGAACCAATGTTAAATCCTTATGGGGATTTGCATGTTAATTTCGATTCAAAAGGGGGTCTAATACCAAATATTCTACAAGCGGGGCTGAAATTTTTAAAAGAAAGAAGAAAATTAATAATATTCTCTCTTAAATAGAAATATCAGAATTTTTTTTTGATAAGGGGGAGATTTGTTCATAGACCCTCCGGCTAAATTTCGTTAAAGGCCATCTCAAGACTATACTTATTTAAAAAAAAAGTATTTCAAATCATAAAACCCTAAAAGAATGTGAATGTGCAATATATCAAAGGATATTTGTTAGACGAAAATTAAAAATGTAGAGGGAGGGGTTAGCTTTTAATAATTTAAGATAAAAGAGAAGAAAGGTATTTATCGAATGAATTTTCTTTTTTTTTTTTTTTTTTTTGCTCAAACCGGATACTTTGGTTTTGGTTTCCCACCAACGCTCACATTCCAGAAAAATTTGACTGTTATAAATGAAGAGCACGAAATTAAAATAGATTATTAATAAAAAAAAATAGATTGAGAACTTTGAAATTTGCTACCCTGAAGCATACACGTATATTCAAATTAAAGAAAGAAAAAAACTGCATTATCATGTATGAATCATTCCTGAAATATGAGTTCAAACGTAATGTAACATGAGAATTTTTTTTTTTTAAACAATGGACATAAAAATTATCAAATAATCTAAGGGTCAATAAGCCCTCGGGGCTTGGTGTAGGGGTAGCGTGCTAACTTCGTATACCAAAAGTCGCGGGTTCGGACCCCATGCAGTCCGATGATTTTATTTAAGTCAATTGGATACCAAATGGCTTAAATAAGAATGCCTGGACCCCATATATGTATATTAAATCAATAACGGATATCGGAAATGTCTTATATGGCCTGAGTTGCCGAAAAGACAGTTTGAATATGTGAGTGTGAGTGTGAATTAGAAAAAAGTGTGAATGTTTTTTTTTACAAAAAAAAAGGGTCAATAATTCACTTGCCGTCGTGAAGAAAATCGATTAATCGATTATGAAAATGACCCGATTATTTCGCATTAAAAAAAGAAGAAAATATACTAAAAAAAAGTCGAATGAAATGGATTTAATCGATTATTTACCATAATCTATTATTTTTCATAATCGATAATCGGTTATTATCGATCGATTTTTTTTTACATAATCGAACACCCCTATTAGCTACTAATCGTTTTAAATAAATATGAACATTTCAAATCCTTTGACCAACGGATTCCAAGCAGTTAATTTAAATCAAATCGATACCAAAAGATAATAAAAATTTGGTGTGTCTGATCACGCCAGATTTTTTGTGTCGATATTTAGATATATTTAGTTTCCGACAGTACTTCAAGATTTTTATTGAAGTTCTGGAGGACATTTAGACCCCATCTCTCAATTTATTGGTAGCCAATTAAATTGATATAAATTGTCGCATGAGACGGGATGCGAACCCGCGTCCCTTGGTACAGAAGGCCAGCACGCTAGCACCAAGGCTCGAGGGCAGATGTAATATTTATAAACATAGGAAAATATTTCTATTTTTTCTAAAGTAATGATTTCTTCTTATGAAGTACAAGAGTAAAGTTTACTTCAAAAGATTTCAATGGCAAAATGAGAATATACATTTTAAAGGGCATCTAAAAAATAATTGATTTTTGAATTAAAAACTTTTAATCAAAGTTGGAGCGAATTTGAGAAAATCGAAAAAAACTGAAAAAGTACATTAGTAAAGTACTAGTAGTCTTTGACCAATTTTGTTCAAAAGCTTCGTATCACGTCTCAGGGAGGTACCTAACTTAAATATAAAATTTCAAACTCCTAGTTCTTTTTGTTCTTGAGATATTTTGTTCACAGACAAAAAGACACACACATACACAGACAATGTTGCGAAAACCACTTTTTATTATTCAGGGGACCTCAAAACGTGTAGCCTATATTCACCCTCCACCCCTCCATCTCAACTTCTAATTTTTGACATGAACTTTCTCTCCATATATATATATATAGATATATAGGTAAGAGAAAGTAATAGTAAATGTAAAGTATTTAAGTCATTTAATTATTCAAAAATCTTCCGTGTTACAATGATTATATAATAATAATTTTAAGGGATTTTAGGAAAAAAAGATGCAAATAACTTAGCACATACTAAGCTCTTCTTGGTCTTTTGATAGTCCGTTATAATTAAAATTTTTTACATATTCAAATAATGATGTCATCTTTAAGAGCTAGACAGGAACCGAAGCTGGCTAATTTTTTTTTTTTTTTTTTTTAATTCTAAATGTGTGTAACAATTTTGCGGTTTGCTCTTTCCTTTTCCCATAAACCGATCTCTCCCGCCTTTTCATTTTTATGAATGAAGGGAATTTACTAAATTGCCTTTGGGATATCATTTCAAAAAGGTATTAATTTTCTTATAATAGTTGTTTAAAAAAAAAAATTCATTTTTAATGATCCCACGCCCGCCTTGTATTTTTGTTTTCTATTTTTGGGGTTTTAGCTGTCTGTAATCAGAACAGTCAAAAGTTTTTTTCAGCCCGGAGCGGTATAAAATATGCCCCTCTCCCCAATTTAAAACATTTGTACTGGGAATATGAAATAAACTAAAATTCTAAATGACCTCATGAAAGATTTTACTTTCTCTTACCTCTATATATGTTAATATATATAGAGAGAAATATTGGATTCATGTCAAAAATTCGATGTCGAGATTTTGTTGAATCTTCGAGTTTTGAGGTCCCCTGAATCCAAAAAAGTGATTTTCGCGACATGGTCTGTCATTGTGTCTGGGTTCAATTTAAAGCAGGAAGGAATTGAGCTAGGAATTTAATATTTAAGTTAGGCACCCACCTGTGGCGTGAAAATAAGATTTTTATCAAAATCAGCTAAAAAGTACTAGTACTTTGCTGATGTAGTTTTTCATTTTTTTCGATTTTCTCAAAATTCGTTACAACGATTTTGATTAAAATTCAAAAATCAATTATTTTTTAGATGGTCTTTAAAATGTATATTCTCGTTTTGCCTTCAAAATTGTTTGAAGCACACTTTACTCTTGTACTTTATAGGAAAGTTAGGAGAAATGGTTACCATGGTAACAAAATATAAATATTTTCCCATACTTAAAAATTTTACATCTTGAATTCTAATATATCGGCGGAAATTAAATATATGTCGACACGAAAAATCTGGTGTGACAAGCACAGAACACAACTTTCGATACCGAAGGTAAGAGAAAGTGGTGTGCGGTGCGACAGTCACACCAGGTTTTTAGATTAAAATTCATATAAATCAATTATTTTTTAGATGCCCTTTTAAAAAGTCTATCAGTAATATTTTGTGAAAATTGATTGAAGTACACTTTGCTGATGTAATTCAGTTTTTACTTTCTCTTAGCCTATATATGAAATATATAGGAGAGAAAGTATTGCGATCATGTCAAAAATTCGATGTCGAGATTTTGATGGATATACATGTTTTGAGGTCCCCTGAGTCCAAAAAAAGTGGGTCCCGCAAATTGGTCTGTGTGTGTGTGTGTATGTATTGTGTGTGTGTGTGTGTGTGTGTGTGTGTGCGTGTGTCTGTATGTGTGGACAGATTTTTAGCATGAAGGAATTGAGCTACCGAATTGAAATTTTATATTTAACTTAGGTACCTTCCCACACGCTCAAAATAAGCTTTTGAACAAAATCGGCCAAAAAGTACTAGTACTTTACTGATGTACTTTTTCAGTTTTTTTCGATTTTCTCAAAATTCCCTCCAAGGATTTTTTTAAAATTCAAAAATCAATTATTTTTTAGATGCTCTTTAAAATGTATATTCTCATTTTGCCGTTGAAATCTTCTGAAGACCACTTTACTCTTGTTCTTCATAGGAAAGATAGAAATGGTTGCCATGGTAACGGAATTTAAATCTTTTTCTTTTTATTAGATTAAAAATCAATTATTATTTAAATTCCCATTTATTTGTGTCTTTAATTGCTTAGGAGAAAACATATATATCTCTCTCTCTCTCACTTGCAAACATTATCGCCTGTCTCTCCGCCTTCTCTCATAGGCCTAATGTTAATTTCCTATAGGGATTTGTATGTTAATTTCGATTCAAAAGGGGGTCCCCTTTGGAACTTTTTAGGCATTTAAAATTTTTTTTTCCAATTCTTATGAAATTTTGTATTTATTTACGATTCTATATTGTGTATAAAATGTCCAAATATGAGATTAAAATTTTTAAAAATAACCATAGTTTATTTCAAGCAGTCAACATTTAAAATGCAAGTTTGAAACTAAGGTGCTATCGGAAACTAAATATATCTCGACACAAAAAATCTGGTGTGACCAGCACAGTGCGCAACTTTCTCTTACCGAAGGGTAAGAGAAAGTTGTGTGCTGTGCGCCAGTCACACCAGATTTTTTATTTTATTTTTATTAATTTGATGAATATAATAAAAATAGAAAATAATTTTTTTTTTAATTATTTTTTGCTCGATTTAATTGTTTCGGAGTGTGGCTAAATGGCTTAGGCCAAAAGCCAAATAAAAAAAAAAAAAAAAAATTGTTTCGGAGAATAATGTTTTTTACTTTCTCTTACCTATGTATATATGTAATATATATATAGAGAGAAAGTATTGGATTCATGTCAAAAATTCGATGTCGAGATTTTGATGAATCTTCGAGTTTTGAGTTTTGAGGTCCTCTGAATCCAAAAAAGTGGTTTTCGCGACATGGTCTGTCTGTCTGTGTGTCTGTGTGTGTGTTCAATTTTAAGCATGAAGGAATTGAGCTACGAGGTTGAAATTTTATATTTAAGTTAAACACCTCCCCGGAGCGTGAAAATAAGCTTTTAATCAAAATCGGCCAAAGAGTACTAGTACTTTACTGATGTACTTTTTCACTTTTTTTCGATTTTCTCAAAATTCGCTCTAACGATTTTGATTAAAATTCAAAAATCAATTAATTTTTAGATGCTCTTTCAAACGTATATTCTCGTTTTGCCCTCAAAATTGTTTGAAGCACACTTTACTCTTGTGCTTCATAGGAAAGATAGGAGAAATGGTTGCCATGGTAACAAAATATAAATATTTTCCCATACTTATAAATTTTACATCTGAATTCAAATATTCCCTACTGCCGGGAACTAAATGCGTGTCGACACGAAAAATCTGGTGTGACAAGCACAGAACACAACTTTCGATTACCGAAGGTAAGAGAAAGTTGTGTGCTGTGCGCCAGTCACACCAGATTTTTTTATTTTTAGACGAAGGAAGGACATAAAGTCGTGATTATCTCTTTGCCATTTGCACTCATGATCTTTCTATTTGGGTGAATAAATCTCAATGCATTAATCCAATACATTTTATTTACTTTTTACTTATGAGATGGTGGCCAAGTTTGAAACTAAGGTGCTATGGAAAACTAAATATATCTCGACACAAAAAATCTGGTGTGGCCAGCCCGGTGCACAACTTTCTCTTATCGGAGGGTAAGAGAAAGTTGTGTGCTGTGCGCCAGTGACACCAGATTTTTACTCTTTTATTCTATCAACCAAAAAGGCAGAAGAAATTAAACAGCATGAGAGAAATTTCTAGAAAAGAGTGACTTGTTTTTTAATCTGTGCTCAGTTTATTGCCTTCTCTCTTATAAGAATAAGAGAGAGAGAAAAAAGATAATTTCTCTCTATTTTTTTTATAATAAAGAAAATAAAAACGACAAAATACCTTTTATAAAAGATATTGGACCGAAGAATCAGAGAAGGAACAACATCGGAGCAAACGAGATGCAGATGAAGGATGTTGACAAAGAGGACGAGGACGTGGGCATTGCATAGAGATACACTATGTTAGGGGATCGGCGCCATGACACCTAGTAAGGAGATGAGTCCAGGCAATCAATATTGGCAAGATGGCGCTACCCCTCCCCCGTCGAATAAAACGAATCCACCCGAATAAAAACGAATATTCACGAACGAGTGATTGTTAAGTGGCCGCATCTCTACAATGAGAGATTGTTGAATTTTATTTTTATTTTTTTATTGATAATAAAAAAATATTTTAAAAACCATCTGATGTGACTAAAAACAACACATAACATGGTCTATGCCATATTAATAATAATTTTGATATTATACATGTCTTCAAGGTAAAGAGGAAGGGGGTAATGATAAAAAATTAAAAACTTTCTGCTTTTCTCAATAAAAGAATTTTATAAAAAATCTGGTGTGACTGATCGCACAGCTCACAACTTTCTCTTACCTTCGGTAATCAAAAGTTGTGTTCTGTTTTTGGCACGCCAGATTTTTTGTGTCGGCATATGTTTAGTTTCCTCCGATATTCAAGATGTAAAATTTATAAATGTGGGAAAATATTTATATTTTGTTGCCATGGGTACTATTTATCCTATCTTTCTTATTAAGTACAAAAGTAAAGTTTACTTCAAAAGATTTCAAGAGCAAAATGAGAATATATATTTTAAAGAGCATCTAAAAAAAAATTGATTTTTGAATTTTAATTAAAATCGTTAGAGCGAATTTTGAGAAAATCTAAAAAATATATAAATCTCCTAGCTCTTTAGGTTCTTGAGATATTTTCTTCTCAAACAACACAAAGACACAAATGTCGCGAGAACCACTTTTTGGATTCAGGGGACCTCAAAACGCGTATATCTGTCAAAATCTCGATATAGAATTTTTGACATAAATCCAATACTTTCTCTATATATATATTCATATATAGGTAAGAGAAAGTAAAAGGACAACAAAACCATTTGTTTATTGTTGTTATATCATTGTTTATTTACCAATAAATTCACCTGCATTTTTCTTTTAATGTTTTTTTGAGAGCTGTCAGTAGATTAGTCATTCAAGGCCAATGACTGTCATACTTTTTAGGAAAAGAATAATAATCATTACAAAAAAAGTGAATTTCATTCTATTGCTTAATCAAATGAAATATATGAAAATAAAAATCTCCTTCTATCCATTGAATTTAGCATTCGGATTTCTAATGTGGAGTGAGTGAAATCAAATTGTGAAAAATTTAATTTTTTGTGTCTATACTATGGATATATGAAAATAAAATTTATTAAGGTAAAACAGTGTAATTAATTTTTATCTAAAACCTTTTTTCCAATATACCTCCTCTCACTACTAGAATATACATCGAGGATTTTTGCTTAAAATATATCGAGCCTAGAAAAATTTTGTGCGTGAGGAGGTGCGAGTGAAAGAAAGCGCTCGCCCCTCATCTCAAGTCATCGGCTTCCTTAGGGCGCCCAAGGGTGGGGATTTATATTTGATTCTTTCAAAAGGTTGGGCGTAAACACAAAATTATGGTATACAATTTTTTTTTTTTTAAATTTCATCTTCCTGTTTTAAAATCAATTTATTAATACAATACATTATATATGTAGGCCTATAACCTAACTACCTCCTTTTTTATCCCCCGAAATCTCCAGCTTTTTTTAAATTTCATAATAAATTAATTGTATATCACTAATCCGGAGAAAAATTCCCCAAAAAAAAGGTCAAACATCTCGTTTGAAAACTAAAAAAAAAAAAAGGTAGAATGAGATTCGTATGACCTACTAAAAACAAAAAAAAAAAAACATCGAACGAAAAACGGCGCCCTAGTTGAGCTTTGCCCCCCCTCCCCCGCCCTCAAAGGCTAGTTACGCCTCTGAATATAAGGATAATTTTTCCATGAAATTTCAAAAATAGGTCTAAATAGTAAAGTTTTTTCAAATTTCAGAGTTCCAAAAGGTAAAAATTAAATAGTCAGTAGAGTAGAAATGAATAAAATTTGACGAGTTTTATTTTTTCCAGATGATGGAAAGCATGATTAAAGAAAGATTTAGGGGGGAAAAATGATTTAAAATCTAAATTTGCAAAAATTTATATGAAAAAAAAAGAAGAGTTTTGACTTACAAATTTAATTCCGATTCCCAGTCGACTTTTGAAGACTCGTTGGAAAACCTCTCGAAGATGTGCAAGACGTGTATAATCTATTAAAAAAAAAAAAAGTGCATTTAGTAAATTTTATAAAATGTTTTATGTCTGTCTCTTGGATGAGATAAGGAGGTTTCGTTTCAAATTCCAAGGACCAGTGATTTGATTCAATTTATTTAAACATAGTATAAATATTGAAATAATAATGAATTCTTTTTTTGATCCCTCCCCCCCCACTGACCACCTCATGGCCGCCGTCGACGGACCTTTCTCTTGTAAGTACCACAACTTTCTTTCACGTGTTTCAGACAGTTTCTTTATAAACATACATATCTGGCTCATTAAGAAATATATTTGAGTTTATGAGCTCTAGTGAGCTTATTGGCAGTTGGTCAAACTGAGCATGAAGGATAAACGGACGGACACTCCGCTATTATAATAATTTTAATATAATAATAATAATAATTAATTTAAATAACTAAAAATTATCGATTAGAAATGAAATGGTGATTTGCTCACAAGTTTATTTCATTTTTCAATTTCTCTAGATCAAGAGTCGCAGGAGCGACTCGTCGCCGAGCATGTGAAAAGCAAAAGAAAGCAAAGAAACTCTTAATACTACCATTTATTTGATATTGCAATAGATGCCAATGGCCCATTGCATTTAGATTAGATGGACGAGTCGTCCCTAGACTATATTATCAAGAATGATTTTAAATCCTTAATAAAAGATAGGGACGTGAAAAAATTTTTTGAGAAACTTTTCTCTTTCTGGGCGAATATCTCAAAAAGGTTTTAAGATATCGGAGCAAAATTTTTTTTATATTAAACTAGAATAAATAAGGATTATTTTGAGCACGAATTCAAAAAAAATTCCAGTGCCAAACAGAATGGCAGAGGCTCAAAGTTGAGATTTTGCCGATTTCGGAAGGTCAAAAGTTAGTCTCTTATTTTTCCTTTTTTTTTTTTTTTTTTTTTTTCTTTTTTTTTCTTTTTTTTTTTCATTCTTTTCTTCAATTTTCAAATTTTTAGACAAAGCTACAGGTTTCCCTGCTGGACCGATTTGGATGAAATTTAAAATACAAATAGATACTATCAAAAACCCGATACCTTTGATATAAAATTTCATTTTGGATCAAAAGTGACTTTTTGAGAGATATTCAAAATTTCAAATTTGTCCTATCTTTAACATGGCGAAAAGACAATTTTGACTATTTTGCTCCCTGATGACGTCATCTAGGAACATATCTATTAATATTAGTAATTTTCATCCCTAATGGAATAACAATAACAAATAAATCCATTCAGATAGAAATACAATAGATTAACGTGATAAGAAGAAGTGCTACCAACATAACAAAAATAAAAATCCTAAAATTTTATAAAATTTGGTGAAATCCTATGTTTATCGTTTCGAATGGATGCCAAACGATGTATTTACATCCTACCAACATAACAAAAATAAAAATCCTAAAATTTTATAAAATTTGGTGAAATCCTATGTTTATCGTTTCGAATGCATACCAAACGATGTATTTACATCCTACCAACATAATAAAAATAAAAATCCTAAAATTTTATAAAATTTGGTGAAATCCTATGTTTATCGTTTCGAATGGATGCCAAACGATGTATTTACATTCTACCAACATAACAAAAATAAAAATCCTAAAATTTTATAAAATTTGGTGAAATCCTATGTTTATCGTTTTGAATGGATACCAAACGATGTATTTACATCCTACCAACATAATAAAAATAAAAATCCTAAAATTTTATAAAATTTGGTGAAATCCTATGTTTATCGTTTCGAATGCATACCAAACGATGTATTTACATCCTACCAACATAATAAAAATAAAAATCCTAAAATTTTATAAAATTTGGTGAAATCCTATGTTTATCGTTTCGAATGGATGCCAAACGATGTATTTACATTCTACCAACATAACAAAAATAAAAATCCTAAAATTTTATAAAATTTGGTGAAATCCTATGTTTATCGTTTTGAATGGATACCAAACGATGTATTTACATCCTACCAACATAATAAAAATAAAAATCCTAAAATTTTATAAAATTTGGTGAAATCCTATGTTTATCGTTTCGAATGGATACCAAACGAAGTATTTACATTCCACCAACATAACAAAAATAAAAACCTAAAATTTTATAAAATTTGGTGAAATCCTATGTTTATCGTTTTGAATGGATACCAAACGATGTATTTACATCCTAGCAACATAACAAAAATAAAAATCCTAAAATTTTATAAAATTTAGGGAAATCCTATGTTTATCGTTTCGAATGGATACCAAACGATGTATTTACATCTTACCAACATAATAAAAATAAAAATCCTAAAATTTTATAAAATTTGGTGAAATCCTATGTTTATCATTTTGAATTAATACCAAACGATGTATTTATTTTTTACTGTTTGGAATGCATATTAAAAGATCTATTCATGGGATAACTTAATATTTAATAAGTAGAGACCGGACAAAAAAGCATAAAAAATGGAAAAAAGTGCTTAAAAAGCATAAAAAACTTGAATAAAAAGTTGTTAAATAAGCATATAAGTTGAAAAAAAGCATCTAATAAGCAATTTTTACTCATACCAATGGCGTATACAAATTTTTTTTTTAAGAAACTAAATTTATTCCGCC
This sequence comes from Euborellia annulipes, assembly GCA_023213315.1. NCBI lineage: Eukaryota > Metazoa > Arthropoda > Insecta > Dermaptera > Anisolabididae > Euborellia > Euborellia annulipes. Next base: position 83,211 of record JAKCPI010031031.1, read on the forward strand.
CCACCCTGCGAAAAAATTTTTTTTGCGGAACCAAATTTTTTCACCCTGCGGAAAAATTTTTTTACAGGGCTATATTTTTTCACACGCTGGGTTTTTGGAAAATTTTTTTTGGGGGGGCCCCCCCCCCCCTTATATACGACCCTGGTGTATGCGTGTGTGAATGGGAAAAAAGTTTTTTAATAAAAAAAAAAATTATAAATATTCGTAAAATAAGTTCAAATAAGCACGAAAGGGAAAAAAGCATGAAAACTCAAAAAAAGCAAAAAAGCATAAAAAATGCAATCTCAATGCACTTAGTTTTTCCTAATTCGTATAGAAATTAAATATCTAATGGTTGCTTATAAAATTCAGCAATAAGCATTTTGCTTAAAATCCGGTCTCTATTAATAAGCAAAAATTATTAAATAATATTTTCATGTAATATTTCACAAAAAGAAGTGAAATCTCAGCCAAAAACATCGGAGATAAAAAGGGCGCCTCGCATTATTTTTGCCCAGCGTCGAGGTGAAATCAAAAAATGCGCCTCGCTTTTCTGATTTATATAAAAGCGAGGATATATGAAACAAATAAAATTCTGTAGGGGTTTTATTTAAGTGAAAATATTTCCTCGCTTTTATATAAATCAGAAAAGCGAGGCGCATTTTTTTGATTTCACCTCGACGCTGGGCAAAAAATGCGAGGCGCCCCTTTGCATCTCCGATGTTTTTGGCTGAGATTATATAAACAATTAACACCTGAGAAATTTATTTGTAAAGTGGATTAATATTAAAAGTAATCAGTAATTAGAAAGAAAAAAAAACCCGGAATAATCTATTTTGTACTCCACTATGTTTATCGAATAATTATAACTTTAATCCAGTATTTAAACAATAATATTTATCTTATAAAATGTTAAAAAGTTTTCGATATTTGAATAAGATATTAATATTCAATGAATATCACGAATTGGGCTTGATCTGTCATAGATATATTTAACATTTGTGGCTATATACAATTTTTTCTGTACTGACTGGGGATATTATTAAATATCCACTCCATTATTTATATTTGTGAGTATGTTTCATCTGTTGGTATGCCAAACGCCCCATGATCCCCGGAATCGAACCCAGGATCTCCAGCCTTTCGGTGTGCTACCCTTTGTTCTAGAGCAAATATTCGTATCCTTTAAAGATTTCTTAAGCTCGGAGGCAGGAGATCCTGGGTTCCCAGGGTCGTCATGGGACGTTTCATTCACCAACAAAGCCTTGAAAGATGTTCTTCAAAATAAAAAATAAAAATTCGCTCGCCCAGCCAGTCATTCATTATTTTATAAAATTCCTCAACTGATCTCCCCTCCCCGTCAGTCCATTCAGGAATAGAGAATGTTAAATAAAAATTACAAAATTTTTTAAATTAAGAAACAAATGGTTTAACTAATCGAGAAAAAATGTTATGTAGACTCTGATTTTACAAAATCGAGACGACCGGTGGGGGGGGGGGGAGTCTTTCCTATCTCCACTTTGACTTTACTTCAACCTATCTTTTTTTTCATAGGAATTCCCCGTCGAAATTCCAGTATATTAAAAAATTTGTGCAACAATATAGACAGATACAAAATTTCTCAAATTGTGCAATACATTTCAAACAAATTTAGAGTGACATCATCAGCTATAAATACAATAGTTGGTAGTAATAGCAATTTTTTCAAAAGCGAGATTTCAAGGGATTTAGGGTCTAAGCAGTGGCGGATTAGTTATATTCTGAGGAGGCAGTTATTTAAAGCCCATAAGCACGGCCCTGTAGATAGAAAATTTTTTCAAGGGGAAGAGGATTTATAATGAATAAATTTATGCCAATATTATAAGTGGGGCTACTTCTATGCTAGTCAGTGTGGCTCCTCTCCAGTGGCGTCATTTCAACTTTTTAGTGGGGGGGGGGCAAACTTTTTTTTTTGGGGGGGGGCAAACTTTTTTTTTCTTAAAATTTACTTACAAATAGGTACTCAAATTTGGCCAATAGGTATTTAATTTAATTAATTGTTTACTTTTGTACAATTTATATACTCATAGATATATTTTGAAATATTTTATTTAGAATAATATAAAATTTTATAAAAATCAGAGCCACTGATCCTCACACTCAAAAAAAAGTCATTTGGGGGGGGGGGTGCAGGGAGACATTTGCCCCCCCCCCAAGGGCTCATTTTTAAAAAAATTTACATTATTCTTAATAAAGTAGCCCTATTTCAAAATATTTCTACTAGTATATAAACTGTACAAAATTAAAATAAAATTCGACCTCGAAATACTAGAGTCTTCAAGTAAATGTAAATTGGTTAAAACGTTGCTACACTGCCATGTCAAATAACCTGACGAATTGACATCATTTTTGTCCTGATGAAGAGTGCGATCGGCACTCGAAAAAAATGAAACAACTAGTTAAAATAAAATATATTTTGGCCAAATTAGAGTCCCTATTGGTAAATAAATTTTAAGAAATAAAAAAGTTTGCCCCCCAAGGAAAAAATTTGCCCCTTCCAAGAAAATGTGAATTGACGCCACTGCTATTAAGAGAGACCCAAAATTTTCAAATTATGCAATAAACTCTCTCCTAGATCTGCCACTGGTATGAATCTATTTCTTTTTAAATTCTATTAGCCCTCGGGCCGTGGTGTAGTTGGAAGCGTGGTGGCCTTCTATACCAAGAGTCGCGGGTTCGGATCCCAGGCAGTCCAATTGGTCTAAGCGATTTACACCCAGCTGTTTAATGGATGAAAAGTATTTTACATGAAATTTAATTTGTTAAAAAAATATCGTGAATAGGTTGCCTAAAAAATTTCTGTGCAAACTACTGTATAATTAATTAAAATTTAAAAACTATTTTTTTTTTTAATTGCACCCAATATTGTGCTTTTAAATAAAGTAAAATTTATTTTACCCGCTAAAAACAAAAGCACAATTTAATAACAGCTAAGTCAAGAGCAATCGAGTCTTTGATGATATCATCGTCTTGCACAACTCATTTTGTTTTTTTCCCTTCAAACATTACACTTCAAATCTTATAAAATTTTAGCATAAGCTTCAAAACCAAATTGATTAGTGAAATTTTTCTAATTATTTAATCAATATTAAATAGTGACAAGTGTTAAAAATAGTTTAATAATTATATCTATCTAAATCAAATCAAAGTGATCATTTATTAGAAGAGAATAAATTGATGATAAGAAGTCGTTTTCTTATTATATAATCAACAAAGTGCTGCTACAATTTCATAATTGCATCAGGTGAGAAAATATTTTTTTCTACCAAAATACAAAAATCTTATATTTCTACAGGCAAGCTATTCATATTTTGATAATAAGGACATTAGATGTAGAGAATAAAATGGTCAAAAATTTTTCAAGTTTTCATAATCCCTAATAAGTTTGGCTTGGTCCTCTCCAGGCTCCTTTCTGATGCTGTTCAACGTGAAATTAGATCTCATATTAATAATCGACATAATGAAAAATGAAAATATTAATTATCAATTATAATTATTTTATAATAATGGATATAATTTTAAATATTAAAAATCTGGTGTGACTGGCGCACAGCACACAACTTTCTCTTACCTTCGGTAATCGAAAGTTGTGTACTGTGCTTGTCACACCAGATTTTTTTGTGTCGACATGTATTTAGTTTCCGACAGTAGGGTACAATTGAATTCAAGATGTAAAATTTATAAGTATGGGAAAATATTTATATTTTGATACCATGGCAACCATTTCTCCTATCTTTTCTATGGAGTACAAGAGTAAAGTGGTCTTCAGAAGATTTCAATCACAAAATGAGAATATACATTTTATAGAGAATCTAAAAAATAATTGATTTTTGAATTTAAAAAAAAATCGTTGGAGCAAATTTTGAGAAAATCGAAAAAAAACTGAAAAAGTGCATCAGTAAAGTACTAGTACTCTTTGGCCAATTTTGTTCAAAAGCTTCGTGTCACGTCCCATGGGGGTGCCTAACTTAAATATAAAATTTCAACCTCCTAGCTCTTTCCCTTCTTGAGATATTTTGTTCACAGACAGACACACAGACAGACAGACCATGTCGCGAAAACCACTTTTTACTTTCTCGTACCCTATATATGAAATATATAGAGAGAGAAAGTATTGCGATCATGTCAAAAATTCGATGTCGAGATTTTGATGGATATACATGTTTTGAGGTCCCCTGAGTCCAAAAAAGTGGGTCCTGCAAATTGGTCTGTGTGTGTGTGTGTGTATGTTGTGTGTGTGTGTGTGTGTGTGTGTCTGTATGTGTGGACAGATTTTTAGCATGAAGGAATTGAGCTACCGGATTGAAATTTTATATTTAACTTAGGTACCTTTGCACACGCTCAAAATAAGCTTTTGAACAAAATCGGCCAAAAAGTACTAGTACTTTACTGATGTACTTTTTCAGTTTTTTTCGATTTTCTCAAAATTCCCTCCAAGGATTTTTTTTAAAATTCATAAATGAACTATTTTTTAGATGCTCTTTAAAATGTATATTCTCATTTTGCCGTTGAAATCTTCTGAAGACCACTTTACTCTTGTTCTTCATAGGAAAGATAGAAATGGTTGCCATGGTAACGGAATTTAAATCTTTTTCTTTTTATTAGATTAAAAATCAATTATTATTTAAATTCCCAATTTATTTGTGTCTTTAATTGCTTAGGAGAAAACATATATATATCTCTCTCTCTCACTTGCAAACATTATCGCCTGTCTCTCCGCCTTCTCTCATAGGCCTAATGTTAATTTCCTATAGGGATTTGTATGTTAATTTCGATTCAAAAGGGGGTCCCCTTTGAAACTTTTTAGGCATTTAAAATTTTTTTTTCCAATTCTTATGAAATTTTGTATTTATTTACGATTCTCTATTGTGTATAAAATGTCCAAATATGAGATTAAAATTTTTAAAAATAACCATAGTTTATTTCAAGCAGTCAACATTTAAAATCCAAGTTTGAAACTAAGGTGCTATCGGAAACTAAATATATCTCGACACAAAAAATCTGGTGTGACCAGCACAGTGGCAACTTTCTCTTACCGAAGGGTAAGAGAAAGTTGTGTGCTGTGCGCCAGTCACACCAGATTTTTTGGATTCAGGGGACCTCAAAACGTGAAGATCCATCAAAATCTCGACATCGAATTTTTGACATGAATCCAATACTTTCTCTCTATATATATATTACATATATACATAGGTAAGAGAAAAGTAAAAAAGGTAAAAATTGCTATTTATATTTATATGAAATATATATTTTAAGATCTCAATAAAAAAAAATAAAAATAATTTTTAATTTAAAGGTATATCGAAATATTATAATGAAACTATGTAACCGGCAAATTAATTATTTTAATTTAATTTTATTTCCAATTCTAATTTCTCAATATTATTTTTTATTTTTTTTTATTTTATCTAATTCATTTATTTTTCTCAAGTAGAAAATCCGTTTATTTTCTCTAAAAATTTTTCTAACGTATTTTTAACGACTTTTGTATAAAATTTCCGTCGCCTCATGCGAACGACACGAGCACAATTCAATTGCTTTGTGACTCTCGCCTTGTAAAGTCGCATTGGTTATTCACAATATTTTTGCGCCCTGCAAAATTAATTCGACAGTCCTTGTCAATATTATTATATTTTTTTTTATTACATAACCCTTATGTATTCATATTTTTTTCTGGTTAATTAATGACCCAGTTTTTTTATCTAAATTAAAATATTTTTTTTACGTTTCTTCAACTTGTTACCTGTTATACATTTTTATCGTTATTCATATTATTACTGTATCATTTTAAAGAAGAATTAAACCAATTACGTGTTAATTAATAATTGTTAACCCAAAAATTTCGTGTTGTCATTTGGTGTGTGTGCGTGTGAACCCTTCCCCCACCATCAACCATCTTCAACGACAATTTGGCAACGGGAAACGAAAATTCATCATAAATAGCATCCAATCCTGGAGCTAACTGCATAATATTTATTATAAATGACACCCGATCAAGGGCCAACTTCATCACATCTATTATAAATGGCGCCCAACGTGGGGCCAACTTCATCACATCTATTATAAC
>JAKCPI010031032.1:0-22636 GCA_023213315.1 Euborellia annulipes
AATTTTTCTCTATAATCTGAGATGGTGAGGTTAAAAAGTGTATCGATTTGACGTGGAATGACTCGCCCACCGAGGTTATCTGGTCTCATGCCCCCCCCCCCCAGCGAGGATGGCTGGTCCCATGGCCCCCCCAGCCAGATTCTCTAGTTACGCCCATGGTAATCAACTAGTTGCCTCGAAGTTGCCCCGTGTGAAACCTGACTAACAGTCGTATGGTGCGTCTAATCGAGCCATACGACTGTTGTTACTCTTCTAATATCAGTAATAGACTCAATTGTTTAAACCTGTATATATTAATTTACGTTTATATACTTAAATTGTAACTTTAAGGTTATGAATTGTGTAATTGAGTTATTATAATAATTATAATATTCTTGAAAGCCCATAAGCTCTGAAGATGGTCTCGACCAAGACCGAAATGTTAGCCTAATGGGCCTCAAAAAAATGAAATAAATACTAGCTGTTTTTCTTTCTTCATTCTTCTACTCATCAACAATAAAATCTATATTAAAAATATACCTGGAAATTATGAGTTGGTGCTGAAGCTTCTACTCGATGATTTTGTTGCTTATTAAAAGTATGGGGAGTGGTAGTAGTGGTTGATGTTTGTTTCAATTCCGCAGTAAACGGGGCAGGATAATCACCATTTTCCTCTGGACGATTTGGTTGTGGTTGTGTATGCATTATGGCAGATACTGTAAATTCCGAATCTCCAGTCCCTGGACCGATTACTGTCGAGGAAGGAGAGGATCCAGGCCGTACAGTACGCAATGTCACTGGTATAGTTGCTAATGTAGAGGAGGATACTGGTTTCCCTACCACAATTCGAGCTTCTTTTTCATTTGAGTTATTCGGAAGTCGTTCTTTACTTGCAAATGAGGAGGGTACATAGTCCTAATCAAAAGATATGTTAAAATCAGAATTGTTGAAAAATTAAATATATTATAAAAAGTATAATATTAATTTACTTGTAAATAAGGAATAACATTAATTTCTCCTTGGTCACTTGTTTCTGGTTTTGATGTATAAATTTGAGCTTGGGTATCCTCTTCGTCTTCATTTTGTTCATTTTGATGGAAATTTTCATCAAATCCCAAAGATGAAGGCCGTTCAAGAGGATATGGAAAATCCGAGAGTCTATTCCCTACGGTTGATGAAGTAGGTGGAGGTTGAGTTGATTTTAGAAGAGGTCTATCAGCTCGATCCTTTAGAAGGGGCTCGGTGCTTGATGAACCAAAATTTAATTCTTCTGGCTAAAAATAAATAAAATGAATTTAAAAAATTTGGTGGGACTGGTCGCACAGCACACAACTTTCTCTTATCTTCGGTAATTGAAAGTTGTGTTCTGTACTTGTCACCCATAGACAGACCATGTCGCGAAAACCACTTGTTTGGATTCAGGGGACCTCAAAACATGTATACCCATCAAAATCTCGACATCGAATTTTTGACATGAATCCAATACTTTTTCTCAGTGGCGTCATTTCAACTTTTTCTTGGGGGGGGGGCAAATTTTTTCTTGGGGCAAACATTTTTTTTTTCTTAAAATTTACTTACAAATGGGTACTCAAATTTGGCCAAAACATATTTAATTTAATTAATTGTTCAATTTTGTACAGTTTGTATACTCGTAGATGTATTTTGGAGTATTTTATTTAGAATAATATAAAATTTTATAAAAATCAGAGCCCTTGGGGGGGGGAGGGCAAATGCCCCCCCTGCCCCCCCCCCCCCCAAGTGACGCCTATGCTTTTTCTCTATATATATATGTATATTAACAAATAGATCTACATATAGGTAAGAGAAAGTAAGTAATGATGAGAAGTGGCTGTAGACTTTGAATTGGGTATAGGAGACTTTGCAGCCAAGGAAATTAAATAAAAAACTTATTTAATTATTAATCGTCGACGTTTCGGTCGCAAGTCACGACCTTCCTCAGGACGATTAATTGTTATTGTTACTGTTAACCTTGTATTCTAACAATTAATCGTCCTGAGGAAGGTCGTGACTTGCGACCGAAACGTCGACGATTAATAATTAAATAAGTTTTTTATTTAATTTCCTTGGCTGCAAAGTCTCCTATACCCAATTGAAAGTAAGTAATATTATGAATTAAGCTTCCAATGATTTTGTTTCTAATGTCATAGAGCAGAATGAACTACTTTAAAAATATAAACTTGTTATTTAAAAAATGTATAAATAAATGGATTTTTTAATAAATTATATACAATAAAGGAATTAATTGCTGTTAGTTTTTATGAACTTTTATTGTAAACATATATAGATTTTTTTTTTTGGGGGGGGGGGGGCCCGAACTCAAAAATTTTTTTTGTCGAACCTAATTTTTTTTCACAGGACGAAAAATTTTTTCCCTCTGTCGTGAAATTCGTTTTACCTTTTTTTTAGGAAGACGAAATTTTTTGCCTCCCTGCGGAAAATAATTTTTTTCGCCCTCTGGAAAATTTTTACACCCTTTTTCGAACAAAAGTATCGATATTGCCTATACACCTGTATATATGTAGGGGAGAGGGGGCGACATTGAGACACGAGGCACATTGGGACATTCGAATTTTAGCTTTACTAAATGTGCCCATTTTATTATAGAAAATGTTTTCTTAATAAAATGGGTACTTAATGCACCCTAACGGTCAAAGAGTACAACTCAAACTTTATATTTAGTAGAGCTAAAATTAGAATGTCCCAATGTGCCTCGTGTCCCAATGTGCCTCGTGTCCCAATGTCCCCCCCCTCTCCCCTATGTAGATTTTAAAAATTTCGGGGGGGGGGGGCCCGGGCCTCCTTGGCCCACCTTGTATACCCCCTATTCACTGTATACTCGTATATATGTATATAATTTAGAAAATTTGGGGGGGGGGGGGGCCTGGGCCCCCTCGGCCCCCTTATATACCCATATATTTGTGATAAGCCGAGGCTACGAAACGAAAACTCTCAAGTATTATGGGACAGAGGGACTATATAAATAGGTATTGACCCCAAAATAGAATTTTCGTTCTATATTTTTCTTAATAATGTCTTTTTTGAACGAACACAATTTGGGAGTTATTTAGGGGCGTTTAAGGCCGAATCCTTGATGAGTGGCCCTTAGAAACAAGCGTGTGAAACGTCCCCTAGCCTTCAGTATTAATTAATAATACTCTAATACTTAACCTACATCTTAGTACACCTATCCTTCGTTTTACACGGTACTTTTCAACATGTTTTCTTTTTAACAAGGTTAAAAAAAAAAGAATGACGGCCAGCGGACCCTGGATGGTGGGTCAAACTCAACATTTTTTTATAATAATAACATAGGCGCAACCAGGGGGGGGGGTTAGGGTTTTAATCCTCCCCCAGGAGATAAAAAAAAATCAAAATATATATATTACAAATAGAAAAGAAAAAGTATAATCATTTCGGTTCCGCAAAAGAGGAAATATTCCGCGGGCGGCGCATGGAAAAAAAATTTGGTTCCGCGGGCGGCACATGGGGAAAAATTTGGTTCCACGGGGCGGCAAAAATTTAGCGTCTCTAAAAAAAAAGGTAAAATATTTTTACGGACTGGAAAAAATTTCCCCGCAAGGCAAAAAAACTTCGGTTCTGCGAAAAAAAAAATTTTCACAGAAAAATATTTGAGATCAGCCCCCCCCCCCCCGGAAACCCCCCCCCCCCCCCCCCCAGGAGCAAATCCTGGTTGCGCCACTGATAATAATTATATATTAATAATTTGAATTTTAAAAACCTGCAAATTATTTGGTGGAAGAGGTCGATGAACACCTCTCGTGCCAACAACAACACCATCATCTTCAGATTTAACTTCGTCTTCATCGACAGGAGCAGCATTTACTGGATAAACAACGTACACGGGCCGACGTTCAGAAGGATTATCCCCTCTTGATACTTGTTGCCCTTGAAGCATTTGCAAAGTAGCCACATTGGCTTGTTGACCAGCCCGCCTTCGTACCTGCAAATAAAAACATATTAAAATTAAAATCAAAATCTTTTAATAATTTCATTTTTTTTTTTATTTTGAGTAAGGTTTTTTGAGCATCTGAGGCCATTTAGACCTCGTCCCTATTTATTTTAATTGATTGGTATCCAATTCAACTGAAATAAATTTTCGTCTGGGACGGGATGCGAATTATTGACCTTTGACTAATGCTCTACCTCTGAGCCACAGGCTTTTAATAATTATAAACTCTAAAAAAATTTTCAATTATTATTATCCACTTAAATTTTTAAAGTAAGTAAAGTACTTGACAAAATAATTAAATAAAAAATATTTATATATTATTGTAGATGAAATTGATTTACCTGAGCAGTAGGAGGAGATGCATGTCTTTCAAAGGGTAGAAGTTCGGAATCTTCATTTCTTGTAATTCTTGGTAACTGAGATGATGGTGAGTATCTTTGGCGTGGTGGGGGTCCAAAAAATGGCCCAATACCACCTCCATTCCCAGAACCAATGCCAACTCGAGCATTAGGTCGGAAATGTGGTAAAATATTTGGCAAATCTTCTCTTCGCCCAGCAACAGTTGAGGGTTTATTTCTAAAATTATGTGGTTGATAAGCTTGTGGAATAGGTTCTATTTTTGGCCTTGACTGAGTATTTTGAAAATAATTTGATCTTACAGGGGGTAAGGGGTGGTGGGGTGGTTGAGGTGGTGTTAAATCTAATGATGGTTCAGGAACTTCTTTAAGATTATTTGTGGGTAGTAAATTATCTTGGGAAACTAATTGGAAAACTGGTTGATTATTTTGGTATGGGTGTAATGTATGATTAGGTCCATTTGAATGACTTTGAAGTTGTTGAATATTTCCTTGAACTTTTGATTGTAAATTTTCAGTTTTATATGAAGGTACATGTTGTAAAATATTAGGTCTTAGGGGTCTTTGATTAGTTGAAGCCTCTTTATTTTCCGAAGTTTGGCTTATAGGCTCTAATGGAAATTTTAATTGACTCGTAACTTGAATATTAGTATCAAGAGGTTGTATCTTTGGGTCTTGAACTTGTATTTTTGCATCTGTGATTGAGGATTCCCATCTCTTTTCTGGATATTGTTGTTCTGATGGACCAACTTCAATATTTTGTTGTGCGGATACTTGAAAAAATGCAGAAGCTGGTTGAATTGGAACTTCCCAAGTTTGTGCTGCTAATTCCAAATTAGGTTCTAAATAAGGTGGAGGTTTAATTGTAGGATTCTGATTTGAGACAACATTTTTTACAGCAAGGGGTTTAGAAGCGATCAATGACTGCTGTTCAGGAAGTTTTTCAGTTAATGTTTTATCATGATTTTCATCTGGGCCAAATATGGGTCTAAATGGCTCTTGTGCAAAAGAACCATAAGGACTTTCTGTTGTCCTTAGCGGAATTTTAACAGATATACTTGGTTTTTGGACATTGACAACAGTTTCCTGTTTTTTTTGATTATCATTAGGTGATATTGTGGACGTATGGTATTGAAAACTCGTTCCAAGTGGCATTGATGTTACTATATTTGGATTACTAAAAACTATCACTGGAGACATTGAACTGGAAGATAAGGTTGGTTTTTTTGTAAAAGCTTCTAGTGTAGTTGTCGAATATGAAGTTGTGGATTGGGTCGTAGTAGAAGGATTATACGTAGTAGGAGGTTTTGGAGTTGTAGATGTCGTTGATGTTGTAGAAGTGGGGGTTTGGTGTGAAGTGGTAGTGAATGATTGATTATTTTCAGCTTCTTCCTCATCATAATAATCACTCATAGGGGGGAGGATGATTTTTTGAAGGTAAGTCAAAAGAAAAAAATTCTTCCCAAAAAGGTCTCTCAGTAGTAGTGGTCGGCCGTTTAGGTTTAATATTTAAAGGTGGAAATGATGCTGGTCTATCTGGGTGTGGTCTATAAATATTTTCTGGGGAATATAAATCAGGAAGCGGTCTATAATTTTCTATTGATGGAGGCTTCATAATTTCCTCTGGAGGTGGTCTCATTTCTGGATCTAGCATTGGATTATATTTATCAGAACCTTCTTTATATCTATCATCTTTAATTGGTAAATAATCATTTTCGGGAATAGGTCTGAACGATTCTGGTTTATAATCTTCATTAAGGGGTGGAGGTTTTATTTCTTCATCTGGAAGTTTTATTTGTTCTTCAATATTTGATGGATATGGTTGATTTTGATTTGGTCTATAATTTTGTGAAAAAGGTTGAATAAACGAATCACTTATTTCTTTATGAGGGGGATGGCGATTTGTCGAAGAGCTCTGAGATTCATCATTATAATTATCTTTATTTGGAATATCTGAATTTTGAGAATAATCCTCTTCTGGGGCTTCTTCAACTTGATAATGTCCTTCAATTTGGTGAATTGGTTTTGCCCCAAATGGAGGCGCAGTAGGTTCAAATCTATTTGTTATTTTAGGTTGATTGTGTGAATATGGAGGCATATTAGGAGGTCTGGTGGATAGATAAGTGTTTGAAAACTTATCTGAAGAATTTTTTTGAAATTCTTGAATTGAAGAAGTACTTGCTTCCTTCTGATCAGTAAAATTTTGTTTTTGAATAAACTTGTTTTCTTCTGAGAATATGTTTTGAGAATGTATGGTTATATTCTCTTTTTGCATGGATGTGGTAAAATTGGTTTCTTTAATATCAGATAAAGGTTTTTTAATTGGATTATTTTTAGGATCTTCTTTTTTAACTTCTAGATTATCTTTATTATTACCTATTAAATCATCTTCATATTCATATTCTTGCTTTGTTTTATCATATTTATGATCATAAGAATAATTTTCGTCATCATATTCTTCATAATCTAGACCTGATAAAGTAGAGGTTGATAATAGTTTTGGAGTTGTTGTTGTTGGTGGTGGTGGTGATGGTGTTGTCGTCGTTGTGGTTGTAGTTGTAGTTGTTGAAGTAGTCGTAGGGCTTGTAGTTATAGTTGATCTTGTCGTTGATGGTCTAACAGTTGTTGTTCGATGCCTCACGGGATAATAAGAAGGGCTTCTTGTTGTAGTTGTTGGAGGTCTTGTGTTTTCTGATCCAGCACCCTGGATTTTTGTATTAGCATAAGAGCTTGAAATTAATGGTAAATTTGGTTTATATTTTACACTTCCCCGGTAAATCTTATTTGGTTTATTGGCTTCTGGGGTTTTTTCTGCGGCGCTAATTACTGAGTCCTTTCGATCTATTCCATCACCTTCGGCAATTTCATCTTCATCATAAATATCACTAGATGAGACTTCTACTTTACGAGTATTGAAATCTACGATTCCAGTTACAGGGTCTTTTTCTAAATAGAAAGGTCGACCATCCTGAAAAAAAGTAGATTAGTTATAAAATATATTTTTGATAAAATTTGTATTATTTATAATTAATATGATTAATTCTTTAAGAAAATTCTATGATTCTAAATTATTGCCCTCATTTATAAAAGAGATAATATATTTTAAAATTATGCGGGCTTTATATTCACCTGGTTCAGACCTGGTTTTTAAAGAACATATCAGAGAAAATTTACTAATAATTTCCAAGAGCTTTAAAAAAGAGAAAATCATATCCTATAAAAATAGACTACATTTTTTGGGATTATAAAAATTCAAAGTTCTGTTGTACCTTAAATCCGAACATTCCAGGCATTCGGTAAACCGCAGAAGCTGAAGAGTCAGAAGGCATGGCAAGAAGATCGTCATCCGGATGCTCCATAGATTCCACCATACGGGATGCTGTAGAAGTCGCCACAAGGGCGAACATTGCCACCAGTAACATTTTTCTGAAACAATAAAAAATTATAAAGAAATATCCTTCATTTTAATATTAATAAATGTAAATGAATGTATATTATAATAATCAGTTATGAAATTAAATTTTGGCAAATAAAAAGTGTAAATTTAGCAATAGTTAAAAATTTTGTTAAAATAAAAATTAAATTAAACTAGTAAAATTTTTAAGGACCTTTGCTCGCTGATGAATAGTTAGAAAAATAAAAAATATTATATCTATTTATGGTATTTGTCCTTTCTAAGGTATATATTCCAGGGTTAATTTCAACTAGAATGGTAGAATCTATTTAAATTATATTGGTCAGTAATAGGGTTTGGACACCGGTGAAAACCGAAACCGGTATACCGGTTTTTTGGCTAATTTTCAAAAACCGAAAAACCGAGATTTTCCCGAAAAACCGAATTCGGTTTTTCTTTTTAAATATTTTTTTCAGTAATACTTGTATTCAAATTATAAATTAGCCCGTGACCCATGGCTCAGAGAGAAGACATTAGTTCCCTTCCAGTCCCAAGCGAGAAAAATTTATTTCTTTTGAATTGGCTATCAATCATTTGAAATAAATAGATATAGGATCTAAATGGCCTTAGATGCCGAATTTCCCAATACTTAAATAATCTATATATAATAATAGCGGAGTGTCTGTCTGTCCACCCGTCCGTCTGTCTTGCTCTGTTTGACCAACTTTCCGTTGGAATGAGAAAATTTTGTAATCCTATAGTGGACGTTATGGAGATTTCGAGTCCCGAAATTCCTACAATTTTTTTAACATTCACACTCACACACACATTCACAGTCTTTTTGGCAAGTTAGGCCATTTAAGACTACGAAAACTGTTATATATGATAATATCTATTGGGGGTCCAGGCATTTCTATTTAAAACATTTGGTATCCAAATGGCTTAAATAAAATCATCCGAACTCGTGACGTTTGGTATAGGAGGTAGACACGTTACCTACTTCGCCAAGCCCGGGGGCAATTTTTTGAGTTATTAATTCCTAAAGTTACGTTTTGTCCCATAGGAAATGTATGGAGAAATATTTATGTATTTTTTGGATTTTTTGTATTCTATGAATGTAAACAAATCCTCAAGCAGGCACTGGATTGGAATACTAGTAATAATAATTTTCTTGGGTTCGGATCGCAGTCAGTCCTATTTTATTTAAGCCAATTGGATACCAAATGGCTTAAATAAGAATGCCTCGACCCCCAAAAGATATATTCATTAATAACGGTTATCGTTTAAGATGTTGAAAAAAAACCGGTTTAAAACCGGTTTACCGGTTTTCCACTTTGTAAAAAACCGAAAAACCGGTTTTCAAAATTTTCCGGTTTTTTCCAAACCCTAGTCAGTAATTTATTTAAATAAATATGGTATGAATCAGAAAGACTTGTCATGTCAACAAAGAGTGAAAAAACTTAAAGGTCTTTGTTTCAATCTGTTGCAGTGTCTGGTAAACTATTTTTATAAATCTATATATGAATAATTTTAATACTTATTTATTATTAGAAGGGGATCTAAATAGCCTAAGATGTCGAAAAAATAAATGATTACTTTTGGATGATAATTGATTTTTGTTTTCTCATTAAAAAAAAATTAAAAATTAAAATTCATAAAATCATATGAGAAAGAATTTGATGAATATCTACGACTTTAATTTTTTTCTTTGACTTGTTTAATTAGCAATTTCTATTTTAAATAAAATAATAATAATAATTTTTTCAATAATGATCATCTTAAATTCATTATTTTATGTGATTCTTAAATTTCCGCAATGTCCCAATTCACCTGCCCATAACCTGATTCAAGATGAGATAATAAACTAAAATCTCTATTGATTATGTTTAGACAAACAATATTTCTTTTATTTATGATTAACCCACTTGGCTATCAAGATGTAATTTGTTTTAATGAACATGATTTTATACCTCGGAATGGATAGAGAATAAAAAAAATGAAATTCTGTAGTGCAGGCCTACAATTTATAAAATTAATTATTGATAAATTTTTTCTTTCACACTTTGAGTTTCTCTTCAAAACCCAGTCTATAGTGTTTCTTTTTCGGCATCGGAGGCCATTTAGATAGGTAGTCAATCCAATTGAAATAAATTTTTCTCGCATGAGACGGGATGCGAACCCTTGAACTTTGGTATCAGAAGCCAATGCTCTACCTCTGAGTCATCAAGGGGATGTTTTATTTTTTATTTTAAGGTTTTTTTTCGGCAACGGAGGCATTTAGATCCCGTCTCTATTTATTTCAATTTATTGATAGCCAATTAAATTGAAATAAATTGTCGTATGAGACGGGATGCGAACCCACGACCCTTAGCACAGAAGGCCAGCACGCAAACGACTGCACCAAGGCCCGAGAGCATGTTTGTTAAAAGGTAGAAATTTTTTTTTTTTTGGATTGTTTGTTATTACTTTCTCTTACTCTATATAAATAGAGAGAAAGTATTGCGTTCATGCCAAAAATATGAAGTCGAGATTTTGATGGATATACATGTATACCCCTAAGTCCAAAAAAGTGGGTCCAGCACGAATTGAAATTTTATATTTAAGTTAGGTACCCTCCCGGACACTCAAAATAAGCTTTTGAACAAAGTATTTTTTTTTTGTTATTCAAAATTTGCTCCAACTATTTATTTATTTAAATCCATAATAATAATATTTTACAGTGTATAGGGTTTTCCATTAAGAGCGCTCGTTCTTTAAATTGAAATGATGACATTTGTTACGTGAAATTATTACTAATGACCGAATTAATGGAGAAGCCGGTCAATCGCAAAGTAATTAAGATTAAGTGAGAGGGGAAAATGCATATGAAGAAGGAAAGCCAGATATAGTTCGGGTAACTCGTGATCAACGTACTCTTCAGTTACCGATCACAGAGAAGCTGCATAATGGATATTAAAATGATATAATTTATTATAATTGTTTTATATTTAATAAATAAATGACAGATGAATTGTCTAATTAATTTTTGTCATTAAGGCTGGTGCATTTTTCTGGGCGCCAAATCGGTCTGTTTCGACACCTTTGGGTTACTAGGGCTCTCTGCTAACGGGACGCAATCGCCCAGCATCACCTCCGGACATCGACCCAGGACCGTACGATGTCCTTGACATGACCTTTGCTCACTCTCGTCCTCACCCCAGGCTGACTTTCAGGTTCCTCCCTACTTTTCATCTCGAAAATTACCCACCAGAAAATTAAACCTCTTCTATTATTCTTACATAATGAGACTTGCTTAAATTTTTTCTCCTTTTATGATTTTTTTTTTTGAAATTATAAAGAGTATATAATTATTTTAAAATATTATAAGTTTTAAAATTATAAATATATTATATTTATTTAAGTTTTTGCAACATGGTCTATCTGTGTGTGTGTGTATGTTCAATTTTAAGCAAGAAGGAATTGAGCTAGGTGGTTGAAATTGAAGTTAAGGACCTTCCGGAGAAGTGAAAATAAGTTTTTAATCGAAATCGGCCACAAAGTATTAGTACTTTAATGATGTACTTTTTCAGTTTTTTCGATTTTCTCAAAATTCGTTCCAACGATTTTGTTTAAAATTCAAAAATCAATTATTTTCTAGGTGCTCTTTCAAATGTATATTCTCATTTTGCTCTCATAATTGTTTGAAGCACACTTTACTCTTGTACTTCATAGAAAAGATAGGAGAAAGTTGTGTGCTGTGCGACCAGTTACACCAGATTTTTCTTCTTGAATTTTAATATATTGGGGGAAACTAAACATTTCGGCACAAAAAACTGATGTGCATCAACAAAAAAAAAAAAAAAAAAGAATAACTCAATTATATGATTTTATTATACGTAGGTAAAATAAATTGAATTAAAATAGGAAAAAGCCTATTAATTAGCTTGTAATTTATCCAAAGGAATCAGGTTTAAATTGATTAATCAATCTAATTGTACGCAATTCTCCTCTAATTAACTATCGCCTTTTCGTTTTCATTTCCTGCCATTTCATTTCTAATACGAAATAAAAACGACAAGTTGACTTGGCTTTAATTGGAAAAACCCTCGACTCTTAAAGTCTCGAATCTTGAATCACGTGCCATTCAACAACGGTGACATCGTCGTCGACATCGTTGTTAAACGTCAAGAATCTACTCGATTAAACCATTTCCATTCTGGTTGTGATTGGTCTTGCTACTATTCACTCTTGTCTAGGTGAAAAGCACAGGTGTTAATTGCAAAAAAAAAATGTTTGTAAAAAAATAATAAATCTAATTTAATGATTTAACATTTAAGTGGTATTTATTAAATAAAAAATATAATTTTTTTTAAGATAGAAATCAGTATTTAAGGGGTGAAATGTAGTACTTTCAATTTCCCATAAACAAAGCCCGCTGAAGGCGGGTGGCGCGACTTGTATATAAAAAATTGAGATCATCATCTTTTACTATAAATGATAATTAGCTTAATTAAGAATATTTTCTTTTCATCACAAATTTAGTAATTAAATGTAAAAACAAATTGGTTTAAGTTTTTCACTGTCAAACAGGTTTATTTTCTAAGCAAAAACGTTAACTTTTAAAATCTGAAATCAGCGTTAATTCATTTTAACACCTCCTTGCCTCAAATTGCTTTTCTATAAGCAATAATTGTAACGTCAAAGCGTTAACATTTAGACAATAGTGTTAAAAATTAATGTTATGTCTAGGGAATGCATTTAATATTTTAACGCCGAGTTTAATGCATCAAAATGGCGTCTTTAACCTAAAAAGTAAAGTTGATTTTTGGCAGCTTTGTGATAAAAGCAACATGTTAAGGTCGCTAGAGAATATAATTTTTTAACGCTGGTGTGTCAGAGAGGCCTACTAGATTGAAAATAACAAATCAAGTTAGTAATGTGCATGCGCGAGAGATTATCGAGAGGTGTAGAAACACGAACAAGCAGAAAACAGCTATCTTCATTCATATCTATCGTTAACAGCTGGTGCTAAAAAGTAAAATGTTAACATCGTTGTTAAAACATAGTTTAGAGTATAGCATTTTTTAACGCTGATGTTATTACTTTTATTTTTAACACCCAATTTATGATGTTAAATTTTAACGTCTGTTTTTAATATGAAATTTCTTTTTTTGTTAAATTTATATCTTGAGTTATGAGAAGATTAAAAAAAAAGACCAAATTGCTAGTTGATCAAGAAGGCAACGGTGATGGGCCTAAAATAAATGCAGTCAAAAGAGAGAGAGAGAGAGAGAGATGTCGACTTTGGATACGGTATCTGAGCGGCCTTGCCTTCCGGGAAGCCGAAGGTCATCTAATTTTGCAATCATCCTCATCTGCATGTTAGATTAATCTGTTTTTCCAAAGAGAGCGAGACAGACAGATGGACGTCTGATTGACTCATTCATCATCAAACCGACCTCGTCTGAATGCTTCCTAGAAAAGCATTGTTATCAAGAATGACAAATTTTTTTTTTCTTGCGGCTTAGAAATTTATAGATAAGGCAGAATCGAAAATTAAACTGACAAAATGAATGGCTTAATTTGGGTAACTTAAGGTCTCTATTCCCTCTGGAATACGTCTTCTTCAATCTTGGCCTTATCCCCAAGTGGGATCGGCAAAATTAATTTATAAAAAAGAAAAATTTGCTATTTAAATTACTTAAGAAAAAAGGAAAACATTAGACACTTGAGCCCCTGGACCTTAGTTAGTACAGAGCTAGAGAGAAAAGATAAGATAGCCTTGATTGGTTGGTTAGCATGGATGTCAGAATCGTTCTTGCCAATAAATTTGAATGCGGTCATCCTGACTCAAATTTATTTTGACAGTTTCATTAACAGTTTCGAGTTGGTCTTACTTCGACGGTCAGTTTCAATTCAGGCCTACTCTTTTCATTTTAATAAATTATTTTTCTAAGGTAGTTAGAAAAAAAGCCCGTAGAGGGTGGGTGGCGACGCTAGTAGTTCTACTAATAGTTGATTTGGCTACACAATTTAAAGCATGAAGGAATTGTGCCACGAGATTTGATATTAAAGTTAGGGACCCCGCTGAGAAGTGAAAATAAGCTTTCAATCAAAATCGGTCAAAGGGTAATAGTACTTTACTGATGTACTTTTTAAGTTTTTTTCGATTTTCTCAAAATACGCTTTAACGATTTTGATTAAAATTCATAATTAACACAATAACACAATAACAATACACAATAACACAATTATTATTTAGATGCTCTTTAAAATTTGTATTCTCATTTTGCTCTCAAAATTGTACCACAGAAACGATATAATTTGTATGAGACAAAATTTTTTTGTTATTGACAGACAGTCTGACCACGTATGTTTATTACAATATGTGTATAATTTCCAATAACTAGGGATGACCGAATAAATTCCAACTTTCTATTATAATGACGATTTATTAATAATTAAACCTTCACGATGGATAGAGAGATTGAGAAAAATCTCACAGAAATTATAATTCCTCACTACAGAAAAATGTCTGACACAGGTCTGTCGCTTTATATCATTAATTAAATGCTTGAAATTCATATCAAATCTAATTAATCGGGTGGCTCACGTCAATACCTTGACGATAAAAAAATACTATCAAAATATAAGAAGACACTGTAGTGGGAAATGAAGAAAGAGAAATTAACTTTCTTCTTAAATTATTGCAAATATAAAGGTGACTCTATCCTGAGAGTAATTATGATATTTCTAAGAGAGGTTGTCATAAAAATAATTAACACAGGCTTTAGTTTTTGATCTCGAATGAGATAAAAGCACTAGTTTTTCGAACTCGAATTTGAGACTGGTTAATTTGTCATTCATTTCCTTTTAATAAAATATTAAATATTTATCCCATTTTATAATGTACTCGATTAATAGAATACTTATAATAAAAATGTGCTGTTCCTCTTTTGAAAATCTAGTTCAGCTAACAGACGAAGAAGTATTATAATTCTAAGAAAATCCAAATTAGAACGATATTAAAAATAATTAAGTATTCATCTTGATATCCTTTTTT
Organism: Euborellia annulipes; assembly: GCA_023213315.1. NCBI lineage: Eukaryota > Metazoa > Arthropoda > Insecta > Dermaptera > Anisolabididae > Euborellia > Euborellia annulipes. The sequence goes on from JAKCPI010031032.1 coordinate 14,763, forward strand.
AATATTTAGAAGAAATATTATCTAAAAAAAAAAAAAAAAATGGAAATTAAATTTTTTTTATAATAATTAAGTGTGGTTTAATTTAATAAATTCGCAGATTAATAAATTTATAATTTTTTGTAGAGTAGAAAATTTCTTTTTTTTCGTTTCAATAATAATAATAATAAACGATGACAGTGGTGAAGTTAATTCGAGGTGCAGATGATTCAAAGGTGGGAGAAAAAATACAGCAAAATTAAGAACAGTTTTCCAAAGGACGTTTTTTAAATTGAGTATTCCACACCGTTATTCTTGTAGTACCTAATTTATTATATATACTTAGTTATATCCTTGATAAAATTCCAACATTTTTTTTATAATAAAAAATCTGGTGTGACTGGCGCACAGCACACAACTTTCTCTTACCTTCGGTAATCGAAAGTTGTGTTCTGTGCTTGTCACACCAGATTTTTTGTGTCGACATATATTTAGTTCCCGACAGTACGTAACATTTGGATTAAGATGTAAAATTTATAAGTATGGGAAAATATTTATATTTTGTTACCATGGCAACCATTTCTCCTATCTTCCCTATGAAATACAAGAGTAAAGTAGTCTTCAAACAATTTTGAGAGCAAAATCAGAATATACATTTGAAAGAGCATCTAAAAAATAAATGATTTTTGAATTTTAATCAAAATCGTTAGAGCGAATTTTGAGAAAATCGAAAAAAACTGAAAAAGTACATCAGTAAAGTACTAGTACTCTTTGGTCGATTTTGATTAAAAGCTTATTTTCACGCCCTAGGAGGGTGCCTAACTTCAATATAAAATTTCAACCTCCTAGCTCAATTCCTTCATGCTTAAAATTGAACACACACAGACAGACACACAGACAGACAGACAGACAGACAGACAGACAGACAGACCATGTCGCGAAAACCACTTTTTTGGATTCAGGGGACCTCAAAACGTGAAGAACCATCAAAATCTCGACATCGAATTTTTGACATGAATCCAATACTTTCTCTCTATATATATATTACATATATACATAGGTAAGAGAAAGTAAAAAATATTTAAGAATATCAAAGAACTAAATAAAAGTGATCATTATAAAAAAAAAAATTATTTATATTAAAAATCTGGTCGCACAGCTCACAAATTTTTCTTGCCTTAGGTAAGAGAAAGTAGTGTTCTGTGCTTGTCACACTAAATTTTTTGTGTCAACATATATTGAGTGTGTTACTACTTATCCAATCTTTCCTATGAAGTACAAGAGAAAAGTGTAAGCTTCAAACAATTTTGAGGGCAAAATATACATTTTAAAGAGCATATAAAAATATTTGATTTTTGAATATTATTTTTATTTAGAGCGAATTTTGAGAAAATTGAAGAAAAAAAAACTGAAAAAGTACATCAGTAAAGTACTATTACTTGTTGGCCAATTTTGTTCAAAAGCTTAGTGTTTCGTTGCAGGGGTGGTACCTAACTTAAATATAAATTTCAACCTTCTAGCTCTTTTCGTTCTTGAGATATTTTGTTCACAGACAGATAATGCTACGAAATACACTTTTTTTGGACTCAAGGGACCTCAAAAAGTGTATATCCATCAACATTTCGACATCGAATTTTTGACACGAATTCAATACTTTCTCTCTCTATATATATTACATACATAGGGAAGAGAAAGTAAAAACATTTTCATTGAGAGAATAAACTTGGATTATGCAAAGATTATTGCTTGTCCATTGAAGCAACATGCCTTTTCACATACCATGGTATAAAACATTTTATCCAGTATTGTATACGGTAATAGGGCAATTATTTTGATGTATTTTTTTTCCCTCCCTCTCAATCGAGAATAAATAACCGAATCACAATTGGCTTATTATTATTCTCTTCTCTTTATTAATTATATATAAACATGATATTTGAACCTTTATTTATCGTAATTAACTGAAATTTTTTTCTTTTTAGGTCCTCTAATCACAAACAAGTGTGTTGATTCATGTTTGTTTTTGAAAAAACTGGAAGTAATTAATTGAATAATTCCACACCGTTATTCTTGCTGTAATTTCTATTTTATTATACGTACTTACTTATATTTATATCCTTGCTTAAATTCCAACAATTTTTTAACAACAAAATTATTTGTCATATTTAAGAATATGAAAGTGATTATTAACAAAAAAAGTAAACGTATGGAGTCGTAGGACCCCCCGCAGGAACTAAGTTCCTCACGCCTTTTCTTCAAATCACATGTCGCCTTTGGCGGGCTTTCAGTCTAGCCAGGTAGCTGAGGTCTACTGGAACCTCTTGCGTGCTGTTTTTAAGACCTTTGTTCTGAGGATTGGTGTCATACTTTCCCCGAAACGTAGGCATTGAAAATAAATAATTGTTGGATCGAATTAAGTTTTGGGGAGCGAAGTTCTCTAAAGGCTTACAAAATTGGCAGGATTCGTCACGTAACGTAACAAAAATGTTTTACAGCGCTCGAGCGCCGGCGGAGGAAGGCGAGGCCGACTCTAGAGAATTCTCATTTTCTGTATCGATATTCGAGCTTGCTTTAAAAATAAATAATCTTTTTTAACTATAATATAGGCCCTATATTAAATTATATTCGGAGTTGAAGAAAAGAAGTGAGGAACTTCATTCCAGGCGGGGGTCTTAAGACCCCACACGTTTGCTTTTTTCTTCACCTTCCTGTGAATTGGACGGCCCTCCTCCACACGATTAAATTACCAGAATGTTTTTTGTCGTTTTTTGTAAAAAAAAAAAAAAAAAAAAAAAAAAAAAAAACGAGAACCAAAAAATGGAAAGAGTTTACTCATTACCCATTAGCTATGCCCATGTTTATTATGTGAAAATAAAACCGCAAGATAAAAAGTAAAAAGTGGGCTTTAAGAAGAAATAGACTAGACTATCTATCACACTCAATCAAACCAGCGTTATATGAATTATTAAAATAGAAGAAAAACAAAATCTACTATTATAATGGCGAATTAAAATTAATTTTACGCAACTTGGCAGAAGGGCAGATGGCCGAGAGAGGAGGCAAGGTCACCGGAAATGGAAGTGGTATAAAGCTTGCGAGGTAACCGCCTCCACTGACCTGGAAGACACTGACCCACTCGCCATTGCAGGCGCCTTTATTTCACTAACTTTAATTGCTATTTAATTTGCTGGTGCGTGCGAGTGCATACTCACCATACATACCGTTAAACTATTAAGTTCGCCAAAATTATCTGTTTGTTCGAAAAAAAAAAATTTACTTTTTTTTTCTTTCATTTTAACTTATATTTATGAAACCATATCCGCAAGTAATGATTTAGAGATAGATAAATATAGGCCATTATTCATTTGGGAGAGTAAAAAAAAAAGATTCTCTCCTCCATGGAGAGAAAATAATCATATCTTGACCCACAAGATTTACTTCATACTTCATTATAAAAAATTAATATAACATTTGTGTTGTATGACCAAGGAGAAATCAATGTCACCACATGCACTGGCAAATGTTTAATCTTCACTATCATGGCACCAGCATGAATTGGCAATGTGTTTTATTAGGGTTTCCGGCTTTTTTTTTTTTTTTTTGCTTTTTGCCAATCATTTGTTTGGAAAATCCATGAACACCGGTTGCCTATCTCGTGGGCGAAGGCAGGAAATCGCTGGGCCAGTTTCGTGACGGACGGCATGCACAACATAAGATCTTATGTTAGGGAAATATGGTGATGAATGGGCCGGCGACCATCAGTCGTGGTTCGAGTCCAGGGGGTTCGATTTAGACAATCAAAACACATACTCAACTCACAAATTTCCTTATCTTAAAATGTATTTACTTCATAACAAAATCTATTTATTATTGTTCCTCTCCGACTCCCAATGTGTTTATTTCATTGACCTCAAAGACTCCTTTCTTGTCTCTTTAGAGGATCGTTAGACCATATTTTTTAAGCACTCATGCGAAATATCTCTTGATAAATATTCTATAATTAACTTCTTTATAAAAGAAAGAGGGATACAACATTCCAGCCCATTAGATTGTTGAATCTGTCAAAATATTTAAGTTTTGTCTTCTCTTTCTATGATTGAAAATAACTGGGTGTGAAAATTATCGCGAAAAAAGATAATAAATCTTAAATAAAATGTATAAAGCTTAGAACTATAAAGGTAAATGAGGTCGTGTTTCATTCAGATGAAAAATTTCACAAATTAATAGAAGAAAAATGAATTATAATGTACGCTCTACTTGAATGGATTAAAAATCCTTTTTTATAAAGATGCGATGAAGCAAAAAAAAGAAGTATTTTCTGAAAATATTCCAAAAGGGATTTTGGTTTTCTTTTTTTTCTTTTTTCGTCATCGGAATATTTGACACGTTTTAGAACGAAACTCTGGAGAATATTAAAAGGTTTAATGGGCCTTTATTATTCTTAAAGTGTCCAATCATTTGATGATTTAAAATAGTCAATCGGAAATAATAATTAAAATTTATTATCAAGTAAACCTAATTTTTTTGTGATTTACTTATAAATATGAAGCTTCAACTCCTAATCCTCTTAAGCCTTTACATTACAAAACAACCATTCATATAGAAAAGAGTAATTGAGCTTGATGCAAATTCCCGATAGAATTTAATTGGGTATTTGTCAAATACAAAAGACGAAAATAATAATAATTTTCTTTGTTGCATTATTCACGTAGTAATCCTTAATTCTATCGAGGTCCCATAAATTCCATAATCATTTTATTATTATTAGAATAAGAAAAAAAAAGAGAAAAACTATGGCTATTTTCCCAGGTTGTGCAGGTCAAGTTCTCAATTGACTGCGAAGGTCATATGACATCTGACATTAGGTTAGAGGGACATTATGATCGAAAGTAGCATTCCTTATCAAGAAATTGAGATTTTTATCAGTTTCAGGGATTAATTTGCATATTCTCAAGAGAAAATAAAAATAATCGTCTATTATTGTTAGATCGAGATGGCAAAAACTTTCCCGGAAATTTAGGACCTAATATTATAAGACTAAAATATAACAAAAACAAAAAACAGCTCGTCATTTTTTACTTTGTCATACCTATAGATTATAAATTTTACATTTTGAATTCTATCTAATGTAGGGCCTACTAAAATGTCGACACAAAAAAACTGGTGCGATAAGCACATGACACAACTTTAAATTACTTAAAGTAAAAGAAAATTGTCTGTTGTGTCACCAATCCACAAGATTTTGTAGCCATGGTCTCCTATCTTTCCTATGAAGCAAATTTTGTCTACAAAATAAGAATATACATTTTAAAGAGGATCTAAAAAATAATTGATTTATGAATTTTAATCAAAATCATTAAAGCGAATTTTGAGAAAATTAAAAAAAAAAACTGAAAAAGCACATCAGTAAAGTACTAGTACTTTTTAAAATGTATATTACTTTCTCTTACCTCTATATATATATTAATATATATATAGAGAGAAAGTATTGGATTCATGTCAAAAATTGGATGTCAAGATTTTGATAGATATACACGTTTTGGGGTCAGCTCAATTAAAAAAAGTGGTTTTTGCGACATGGTCTGTCTGTGTGTCTGTTTGGGTTCAATTTAAAGCATGAAGGAATTGAGCTATGATGTTGAAATTTTATATTTAAGTTAGACACCCCCTGGAGCGTGAAAATAAGCTTTTAATCAAAATCTGCCAAAAAATACTCTAGTACTTTACTGATGAACTTTTCAGTTTTTTCCGATTTTCTCAAAATTCGCTTCAACTATTTTGATTGAAATTCAAAAATCAATTATATTTTAGATTTTCTTTAAAATGTAGGTCTATATTATCCTTTTGCCCTCGAAATTGTTTTGTCACAAAAAATTATTTTATAAACTCATTTAAGAATCCTTAAAATTATGTTTTGATATTACGTAGTTTAGGAGTGTTTTCTCAAAATTTTGTTTTGATGTCTTCTTAGGGTAGTTTTATGCTATCTTCTTAAATTTTTTGGGGTCAAAATATAATATAATCGTAAGATGTAGGAAATAAATAATTTTGGCCGAATAAAGTATTTTTTCTTCACCTTTCTCAAAATATAATATTTTTTTTCGTTGATGTTTATATTAAAGACATACAATTTATTCCGTCTAATAAAGCTATTATCAAAACTGTACTCCAACAAATTTTCAAGTGATTAATTAAAGAGAAATCAATGTCAATAATTTCCCACAATAAAAAAGCCCAATTTGTTTGTCCGCGATCTTAATGGCGAATTTCACACAAGAGCCAAGGAAAGTTATGAATCACGGTGTTGGTCATCTGCTAGATCTTTTGACCTGATGCCTTCCTGAGGAGGAATTTCACCTCAAGGGCGGCCCACTCGTGCGTTAATTGTGTCACAGTTGGCTAAGTTTAGACAATTGACCCGGGGTCAATTTGCTTGCAGGGTTTTAACGGGACAGGTGTATCTATCTGATCACAATCCAATAGAAATCTACCGAATTTTAAGTGACCAAAAATGATCTACTTAATTAATAACATGAATTAGCTAATAAAATACGAAAAGATATTAAATATTCTCGACAATAAATAATAACCAATTATTTATTATATAAAATATAGATGCTTACCTATAATAATATAGGTAATATTAATGTTCACTGATATAATTGATGCATTATAAATTAAACATAATTTCTATTTAATTGTTTATATTTATGAATAAATAATTATTTTAATTAAATGGAAACAATTTCCCATACAAATTGGAAAATTCATGTATATATAAGTTATTACAAGTTTACTATCGCGAAATAATTAATAATTTTGTATAAATTCTTACATTTTCCAAATTTTAACTTTTCATCAAATTTTAAATCATAGATTAACTTCAGCTTATCTTTTTAACTATAGCTACGGTAAAGTAATTATATTTTTTTAATAATAATTTTAGAAGAGAGATCGAGTTAAAATAAAAAAAAAAGTAGAAAAAGATTCAAAACGATTTTCTTTTATCTAGAAATGCATATTTAATTATCTATAAACTTATCTTGAAATTTGCAAATAATGCGAAAGTAAAAGTAATGAAATTTCTCTTCAAGGTTGCTTTTTCAATCACTTATTAAATTCAGATTATTTATAATATAATATAAATAAGATATTCTCGAATTCATTTAATCATTCATCTTATTTTGAGAATAAATATTCTACATTTACCGCTGTTGAAATTAAGAAATTACCGCCTTTGAATTAAATAAGATTAAATACATAGTATATAAAACCCTAATGTATTTACAATGATGTGCAAAAAGTTGCAAGACCTTAATGAGTTTTATTTACTTTTATTAACTCAAATGTAATTTTCTTGTCCTCATTTTAAATATATTAATATATATTGAAATTTTCAAGAAGATAGAAATCAGACGTTATAATCATAGGCCTATATATATCAGGCGATGAACTTTTTATTCTTGTGTTAATTCCAATTTTCACAAGTCAACCAAACAAAAAACTCCAAATCTCTTTACTTTAGTAAAAAATTGGAAAAGTACTAGTACTTTTGTGTCGATTTTGTTCAAAAATTTAATTTCACGCCTCAGGGGATGCCCTAACTTAAATATAAAATTTCAACATCGTAGCTCAATTCCTTCATGCTTTAAATTAAACACAGAGAGACCATTTGCGGGACTCGCATTTTGGACTCAGGGGATCACAAAACATGTATTTCCATCAAAATTTCGAAATCGGATTTTCGACATGAATCCAATACTTTCTTAATACTTACATATACAGTATATAGGAAAGTAAAAAAAGTTAGATACAACGGGGTGGGGTAAAGGGGTTAATTACTCCTCCCTCCGAGATTTGAGAAATTAAATTTTTATTTTTACTATAAAATTTTAAAA
>JAKCPI010031033.1:0-49002 GCA_023213315.1 Euborellia annulipes
CAACACTATTATTTATTTTTCGTGGTGTGGTTGAATCGGATATTTAGGTTTCCTTGAAATAATATAATTTAAATTAGAATTTTTACTTCGGATTCAGTGGCGTAACCAGGGGGGGCGAGGGGGGCTCGAGCCCCCCCCGCCCCAGGCGCATCGAGCCCTTGGCGCCCCCCGAAACCGACATAGGCGCCCTACGGCCTCTAAAATATAGCCCAGCGTATGTGATTTTATCATATTCTTTTCATCGATTGTCTTAAAAAATTGATTGTTTTCTTTTAAAACTTGAATTCTACTATTTTAAATGAATTTAATTCCAAAAATAATAAATAACGTATATAGAGGCTTTATAATTAAAATTTTTTTATTTTGCAATATATAAGCCTTAATTTGATGTTTTATGGCTGTGGAGATTTACTCAGGATTCGTATAAGCCTTAATATTTAATTTTTTGAAATTCAAAATTTTTTTAAGTATAAAGGAATTAAGCTATGAGACTGAAATGTTATATTTAAGTTAAACACCCCCCGGGAACGTGAAAATAAGCTTTTAATCAAAATCGGCCAAAAAGTACTAGTATTTTACTGATGTAGTTTTTCAGTTTTTTTCGATTTTCTCAAAATGAAAGGGCTTTTACCATTCTTCAGGCCCGCCCGAGCCCGCCCGGAATTTTTTCAAATCCGCCCATTCCCGCCCGAGATTTAGTGAATGAATGAACGAATGTCTAGCAATTTTTAAATAAAATTTCATTTGCAAATACTCAATTTTAAAAAGTTTTTATTCTTTGATATTTTCCCGAAAACTGAATAGTTTTTGAAATAATCACAGAAGAAAACGACATTTTTCGTAAAAGCAAAGAAAAATCAAAACAAAATCATACAGGGGTCATTAAAAAACATGTAAATATAAACAAATTCGTTGAGAAAATTACTGGATGCAAGAAATTTGCCCGCCGAAGGCGGGCAATTGCTCGCCGTAGGCGAGCAAGGGGGTCCAGGGGGCGGAGCCCCCTGGAAAATCGGCGCCCTAGTTGAGCTTTGCCCCCCCCGCCCTCAAAGGCTGGTTACGCCGCTGTTCGGATTATAAGGAATGGACTATTAAAAAGTAAAAAATAATATTTTTTAATTACGTGATTGAGTTGTCTTTTTGAAAGATATAATAATTCATTTTTGTCCAATTTTCTTAAGGGTTTGTTTCTTTTTGATAATTTGTAAAATTGATTGAACAAGAATTGAGGATTATTTTTTTTTTTTTAATTTAACAAATCTTTCTATATACATAAAATAGTAGAATAAGAAACTAACTTGGGGGGGGGGGGGTTTAAAAAACAGGAATTAAATTAATTTTCATATAAAAATCTTAAAGGTTTTAATGAGAAAAAGAAATGAAATTTATTCATTAATTTATTTTAATAAATGAATGCGAATTGATGATTATCGATAAGAAGATGCGTGAGCCGAGGGGGATCGAATTATATGTAAAAAAAAAAGGAAATATATTCACGAAACGAAAGTTGGATATCCAGGCTCGTAGGATGTTACGACCCACAAAGACTTAAACAAATTTTAAAAAAATCACACTTATTACGATAAGACTGATGAGGGATAAAATTTTAAGAAAGCAACCCTCCCATTCATTTCCATAGGACTAATATAGATGCAGATAATATTTTTTAATATAATCAGAAATATTTTTCTATCTTAGAATGTTCCCAGAGAGAATCAAAATTTTTAAGAAAAAAATTTTATTTACTTGAGTTGAGAAAATGGATTTTTTACTAAAGAAAAATTTTGGAAAAAAACAACCCACCCGTTCAAAAAAAGAAAGCCGAATCAAAAAAGAGAGAGAGAGGGAGATTTTTATAAATTTAAATGATAATCAAATATTATAAAATGAGGGGGTTGTTATACTCGAGATATTAAAATAGAGAGAATCCCAGGAAAATGAAATTATTATTTGTGATATGAGATTATAAAATGAAAAAAGTTGATTGTCAGAACTCACCTATTGAAGAGAGAAGTGCGTTGAGATGGGGATGCTTGAGCGAGAAGGTCGATGATAAAGGGAGAAGTCGACCTCTAGCAATAGACAGCCCTGTAAAAAAAAATAAAAATTATTTTTTCTTATTAAATATGATTCGTGTGTTTGTGTCTAGAAAGAGAGAGTTTACAAAAAAATAAAAAATGATAATATTTTAAATAGAATGGAAAAAGTACACACCCTACCACCCACCCTCTGTTAACATTATTAAAAATAATAATAATATAGTTTTAAACGAAATGTTAATCACAGTTATTATTTATATCATTGACGAGAGATAAAAGTTATTTTCAATTATTAGCTAAATTCCCTGCAGGGGTGGAGGGCGGAGGAGGGAGAGAAAGTAATCAATTTCCTTAAATGTAAAAATTTTACAAAAAAAATAATTTCGCATTAGTATTTTAAATTTCATTTTTAAAGATTTTTTTATTATATTATTATTATAATGTATAATAATAATATAAGAAAAATACTATTTTATTTATCAGAAGGGGTGATTTCAGCCCTTCTGATAAACTCACCCTTCCCCATGGGTACACGAATTCATTATATCTAAAAAATTGGATAATTTTATATACACAAAGTAATATATTTTAAGACAGAAAAAAAAAGAAAATATAAATTTAATTCGTTATCAAATCAATGAGATATGCAAATATTCATTACCTTAATAAAAAGATTACCAGACGGGGATGAAATGAGTTTGGGGGATGAACGTCTTATTTGCACATATAACAACACAATATAAAATAAACTAAACACACGAGAGAGAGAGAGCTCCACGTAATGACTCGTTCGTGTCTTGTCTCAAATTCAACTGACAGACAGGCAACCAGCAAGCACAAGGCATCGATCGATAGAGAAATAGCATTCCTCTCTGTGCGCCCAAAAAATAAAATTATCAAATAAATTCTCTATTGATAAAAATTCTATTTACTTGCAAACTAACGGCGTTTTATTCTGTTGGGTACAAATCCGAAATTAAATAACTATTAAAAGACTCAATTCATTTACCCTCCATTAAAACTCACCCTCTATTAAATAAAATCCTTCTTATGGTTCTTTTTAGTATTTATTTATTTATTAGGGATACATTCGAGCTTAAATAATTTTTAAACGACTTACTTAATTAATCCACCCCTAAAACCCACCACCAATCAAATAGAATACTTCTATGCGTGTATTTATAAAATTAATTTTTTAGAGAAACATACGTTTTAAAGTTATTTTAATAAGCCGAACCTATTCATTTCGATCAGTAATGATTAAATGCAATCCTAGTCCCCAATCATGGCCCAGAACCAAAAACAAGGATTCATCGTTGTCATCGAGTTCCCCTTGCCTAATTATTATCAATTTGGGCTTGGTATACAAGCCCGCGGGCAGAATTCAACTTTCTTTTTTTATTTATTTTGCCCGTTTGGCCGGTGGCCTTTGGGCTACAGGAATCAAGTTGTAAAATTAATAAGCATACAAAAATATTTATATTTTATTAGCATGGTAAAATGTAAAATCCATTTCTCCTATCTTACCTATGAAGTACTAGAATAAAGTGAGCTTCAAACAATTTTGAAGGCAAAATGAGAATATACATTTTAAAGAGCATCAAAAAATAATTAATTTTTGAATCTTAATCCAATTGGTTAGAGCGAATTTTGAGAAAATCGAAAAAAACATCAGTAAAGTACTAGGCTACTTTTTGTCCGATTTTGTTTAAAAGATTATTTTCACCCTTTTACACCCTCTGGTTTCTAGTTTTTAGACAAAGGATAATTTTATAAATATGTTTTAAGAAAGAAAATATAACCCTTTATGCAAGTGAAATATGCATATTATAAATACCTTTTAATTGTGGAGAGAGTAGGTGTGTGTGACGTTTTATTCTCACTAATAGAATCGCAATAGAGGAGGCACTTTGCAGTGAGCTGAGTTCAATCGACTGGCCCCTTGGCCCCCTTGACGCAGATGCATTTCCTTTTCCTAAGGTCTCGCTTCTGAAACAAAGAAATTTCTATTTATTATGTTTATCCTCTTCTATCGTCATATTTTAACTATTCAATAAAGATTATTTGATTAAATAATTGTTTTAATTTCTCCGTAATCCTTTCCTTTCTCATGTTTAAATATAAAAGTCGGTGCGTAAAACGCATTGCGTGCTCCGTTGAGTTGCGCAAAGCTTAAAACGCCGTGCGTAACGTTTTAAGCCCGCAGCTAGGAAACACTCCGGGTTGCCTAACTAACGGGCGACTCTATTAAACAGACAAACAAAAGCTAGCTAGAAAAGAATGTATTTATTGGAAAGGTATAATAAATCTTTTTTATCCAATTTTCTTAAGGGCTTGTTTCTTTTGGATAACACTGTGCGGCAAAATGAAACTTTTTTTCCGGCCCCGAGATAATTCCTTCAGATTCTTAAGTAAAATGACCTCCTGAATCCAAATATGACCTCCGTTTTCCCCCACTACGTACGGTTTTCGGGGGAGAGCCCCCTATTTATTTCCACCCCATTTTGTTAATTATAGTGCCATGAATCAAATTTGGAGGGATGAAAAGGAATATTTTAACCTTAACATTTCTTAAGAAGGTCTAGAGAAGTGAAAAGCTAAAAAACATTAACGTTTGGATCCAAGAGGGGGATGTGGGGGAGGATTTTGTCCCTTAAAATGCAAAAAAATCATTAAAAATTATCGATTTTTTCTGATTTTTCCCAATTTTTTCACTGATTTTCTACATATTCCAGCTGACAGACCCATATCACCCTTCCTTAAACATACCTCAACTAAAAAAAAAATATATAGGATAAAGCGGGTGGGGTTTGAGCGATTCCGAAGCCCTTGCAAGAAGATGGAAGATACACAGCTCAGTTGGTCAAATTGGCAAATATGCGGCTATAACTTTCATTTTTTGGGCTGATCTTTACTAATTTAAAGTTAAATATACGGATTCTATCCCCATCTAGATTTTTCTTTAAATAAATTTGCTTTTATAAATATCATATTTTTCCGGATTTTTTTTTTATTCTGCCCCTTTGGCTTACCGACATTGGGCTAAAAGTCGTTACAAAATATATTTTTACAAAATTTGTATAACCAAAACAATTTAAATACAATAATTCAACAATATAAGTACAATAAAAACCTATTACACCTGATTTATTTACAAAAATGTTACTTTATATTTCATAGATTATAATTTTTTTCAAACTTTAACTAGATAAACATAGAAGAATCCGTATATTTAACTTTAAATTAGTAAAGATCAGCCCAAAAAATGAAAGTTATAGCCGCATATTTGCCAATTTGACCTGAGCTGTGAATCTTCCATCTTCTTGCAATGGCTTCGGAATCGCTCACACCCCACCCGCTTTATCCTATATATTTTTATTTAGTTGAGGGATGTTTAAGGAAGGGTGAGATGGGCCTGTCAGCTGGAATATGTAGAAAATCAGTGAAAAAATAAAAAAGATCTATCATTTTTAATGATTTTTTTGCATTTTAAGCGCCAAAATCCTCCCCCACATCCCCCCCTTGGATCCAAATGTCAATGTTTTTTAACTTTTCACTTCTCTAGACCTTCTGAAGAAATGTTAAGGCTAAAATATTCCTTTTCATCCCTCCAAATTTTTTTCGTGGCCCTATAATTAACGAAAAGGGGTGGAAATAAATAGGGGGCTCCCCCCGAAAACGGTACGTGCTGGGGGAAAACGGAGGTCATATTTGGATTCAGGAGGTCATTTTACTTAAGAATCTGAAGGAATTATCTCGGGGCCAGAAAAAAGTTTCATTTTGCCGCACAGTGTTATTAATTGATAAGGGACGAAGAATGGAGATGTTTTTTTTTTTAGAAAAATTAAGATATTTTGAAATTGTCTGTCCCTAAATTAAATGATAAATAATTTTATATAATTTATTTGATTCAGTGGCTATTTTAACCCACCACATCCAGAAAAAACCACCCCTATTACTACATTACATTACCGATCGAAGAGATTAGACACAAAGTAATTATTATATCTTTCAAATTACAAACAAATCAATAATGTAGATTCCCCCTGCCTACGAAAATGTCTATCATCCTAAAGGAAATGTTAGGCAATCAAGATTTTTTTAAACTAGTTTTAAAATATATTATCCCTATTATGATGACTAATTAGCTTCAGAAGATTCGTTGTTCTAATCAAATATTATTCAATATATATATTATCAAATATTATTGAAGCTACATAGGTAATGGTCAAATGCTCAAAGGGCGATGGCCAAGGAGGAAAGAGAAAAAAAAATCCTCATGCCCAACTATTCTGAATTTCCACGCTGTTGCCATACCAATCAACCTCTACATCGATCTAAATTATTTTATTCAACTCACATGTATGTTATTATTTTGTGATGACCCTGGTCAACTAGACGTCGCTGATGATATACGGAGATCCTGAAACAAAGGAAAATTATTTAATTAGTATATTAATTAAAAAAACTTGTAATTTTTCTCTCTCTCTCTGCTAGTCCATTCATATTCCTTCCCTTATTAATATAATTATTAAAAATAATAAATAAAGGGGTTGGAGAGTAATAACCAGCAAATTTACAGCCATGCCAAATAAAAGGACGTCAGGTGGAGCTGTAAATTTGCTGGTTATTACTCTCCAACCCCTTTACTCTACTCATCCCAGCCTGATATTCAAACTAAAAATAATAAATTATTGAGATTTAAGAAAGAAATAAAATTCAAACTTTATAAAATTAAGAGATATAATTTTAATTATTTCAATTTGTAAAGCAAGTGATTTGTGAATAATTAAAAAGTATTTGGTGGTTATGAATATACAGTTCTTTTACAGTGATTTTAATAAGAGCAGCTGGAAATATTAATATTTAAATTAAGGAAAAATAAAATTTTGATAAAAAAGTTTTTTTCCTGGTCAAATGGGTATTCTAATTTTTTTTATAATTTGGTTGTACGCAAAGTATTAGACTTTTGATCTATTAAAAAGATATAAATTTTAGCCAAATTAGAATTTCTAATTATAAAATTAGCTCCTGTTGTAATTTAATCACGAATTTTTTAAATATAGTTGAACTATCCAGCTTAAGATAGCCCAATTATAATTTTAGATATATTTATTTAATAAAAGAGAAAGTAAAAAAAATAGTTAGAAAAAAATATTGCAAAGATAAATAATTGTAAAAATGCATTGAAATAAAAAAGAAAGTGAAGGAATTTTTTTCGACTTTTTATATAAGTTAACCATATGGATTAGTATAAAAAAAAAAAAATAATAAAAAATAAAATAAGAATATTTGATTGAGTAAGTTGCATAGAATTATCACCCAAAAACAATTTTCCAGAATGAGAAGTTTTTATAAGAGAAAAATAGTAATAATAGGCCTATAAATAAGAGGCCTTGATAAACGCAATTGGCTTTGGTTGGTTTCTTTTATCCGATCATAATAAATTATCTTTTATAAAATATATCTCACCTTTATTTATTAGATTAAATATGAAATTTAAGTTATTTTTAAAATACTTAAAAAAGGCCATACACCCTTAAAATCATCCCTTGTTGAATAAATAGCTAAGGAGGATGAACAGTTAAATTCTGTAAAACAGAAAATCGAGTAATTTATATTTCTTTTGATAACTCCGATTTCATTTTATTTAAATAATTTTCGAGATCTATTCATTTACATAAGATATTAATATTCAATACCTCAATTCGGATTTGACTAAACATACTGACACTTTTGTTAAATATAATTTTATATAATCTATGATGACAAATAATTAAGAAATTAAAAATATGAACAGATTTATGCTGAGGAATTTTGACAGATGGTACAATTTAATCTATCTCTCTTTAGAATTAGAATTCAAGGCGCATGTCATTATTCTATCCTAATTAGCCCACGGGATATTCTTTAAACCCCTACTAGCACAAGAAGGGGATACTCTACAACTGTGTTCTAGCCCAAGAATGAGAATGAATTTAAACATTTTAATACTTTAAACATAATTAAAATTGAAGAAGATAGGATTATTAAAAATCTATCTTTTTTTATTAGTTCTTTAATGAATTCATTAAAATAATTTTTATCAATAAAATATTCTAAATAATAAATTCCTAGTTTAATTGGAATGTAAAATTAATTTAGTCCCTTGTGCCGAGGAAATCAATGGGAATGTTTAGTTTTAAGAAAATTTTGAAAATTCTCAAACTTCAAAGGGGATGGGTGGGCCACGTGTTCCTGTTTTGCAAATGAATTCAAATTTTGTATACATTATTTTTTAATACAATGGAAAAGATCTCCCTTTATATTATAAATAACATTTATATTATAAATGTCTTTTCATTCTTGATCTTGGTTTATTATTATTACCAAATTTCATCCTTCTAGCTGCTTTGGTTTTTAAGCAATCGTGTTCAGACACACACAGACACACACAGACACACGGACACACAGACATAATGCCCAAAATGGTATTTTTGTACTCAGGGAGGTCTAAAACGTGGAGAATCTCGAAGTCCAATTTTTTTACGATTACAATACTTTCTCTATACGAGAAAGTAAAAAAGAAAAAAAGAAAGCAAATAGTAGGATGCAATGGTCTTTGTGCTTTGAAATTAAAAATGAAATATAAAATTTGAACAAACTCACGAGTTAGTTGACTTCAAGGCTCCACTGGTACGTCGCATATGCAATGAATGGCTGGCATGCAGAAATCGAGATGAATCCCTGAAAATATAAAAAAATATTAATATTAAATTGATAATTAATATTGAAAATAATGTACCTAGCAGCTTATATATTATGTTAAAAAAATGAGCCCTCGGGGCTTGGCGTAGAGGTTAGCGTGCTAACCTCGTATAGCAAACGTCGCGGGTTTGGACCCCAGGCAGTCCGATGATTTTATATAAGGCATTTGGATACCAAATGGCTTATATAAGAATGCCTGGACCCCAATATGTATAATAACAAATAATGGATATCGTTTAAAGTCTTAAATGGCCTAAGTTGTCGAAAAGACTGTGTGAATGTGTGTGTGATTGTGAGTGTGAATGAGAAAAAAGTGTGAATATTTTTTTTATAAAAAAAAATGAGCTAGATTGTACAGGGGAACAAAAGACATTTTTTTTTTTTTGTTGCCGTGGTATTTGTATTTATAATTTCGTTAAATATTTTCAGATTGTCACGAATAAGTGATTTTTGAAAAGCTAAACAACAAGAGAATATCGTAAATTTTTTTTTTTTCTTATTCAAGGATGGAAAAACTTGTATTAGGGGTGCCCAAAGTTGAAAAAAACTGAAAAAAATCAATTTCCCTAAACTTTTAGCCGTGTTTTGCGCCAGTACATCCCCTCCGATTGAACTGAAACGTTATATTTCTATGTAATTTATTTATCTGCATACTTTTAAGGAGTCGCCTTAAAAAAATCTAGATAAAAACCGCTTTAGAGCACATTTTTTATTAAAATTTAATTTTCTCTATAGCTTTAAAACTGGAAGTGATGGCATTTTTGGAATCAGCGCCACACAAATACCCAGGAATAGCTTCAAATACCCTGGCAACAAAATCACTATTCCCTTGTGTTATTTATCAATATGAGAACAATTTTACAAAAATAAATTAAAATTAATATGAAGGTTATATATGTTATATAAGCTATAAAATTTCACCCCTCCCCCCCCGTAGCGCCGTCACTGCAGCCTTTACAAGGTAATGTAGAACTCAGGAACGAGACTAACACAACGAGACTAATAATTTGTATTTACATATATTGTAATATATATATAAGACTTTAACAATAAAATATTGATCGTTAAAACGGAATTTCTAAATTATAAGTAGAGTATTTTCGATAGTTAATTATTTCCTTAGGCTTTGCGATTAGGTTTAAAACAATTCGCAGATTCAAATACCTGTGTGTGGCCCACCTGAGATAAAGTTCGCTAATCGGTTAATTAGATTTAAAATAATATTAAATCAATTTGCACGAGTTGCTTTAACTTTTTTAAAACTAATGAACTTTTTATCGCAGCAGAGGAGAGTCATATGCATTTTTTTGCAGCTGCAGGCTGTTTAAAATGAAATCGCTCTAATTGCAATGCCTAAGATAATAATTAACTTGGAAAAATATGAAAAATAATAAAGAAAATATTCGAAAATTGACTAGAAGATTTCAAAACAAATCAAAAATTAGCTAACACGAGCTCGGTTTTATTATTAATTTTAAAATCATATATCTTAATAACAATAAGTTTAAATACAAATTCTCTTATAGTCCGTGGGAAAGGCATAGGCCCCGCCCCAGGGTCCTACTTCAATTCCATCCAAAGCGTTCCCTATCCAATGAGAATATTACCAAAATATTCAAAATATTTTAGATTTTAGAAATATTCAAATTATTTAGGAAGCAATGAATAAGGCTTCAACTTATTATTAAATTTATGCCTAGGAAAAAAGAAACTAAATTTCTATATGGGGGTATATAAATAATTTAGGAAGCAAATATCAAAATTACCTGCTCACAGAGAGAGAGAGCCCGACGAGTGCTGAATGTTTCTGCCATAGCAACAAGGTCGATGATGGTAGAAGAGAGCCTACGAGCCCCTGTAAGGGAAAAAAATAACAAAAATTAGTATTTAATAATAATTTCATACAAAAAAAAAAATTAAGTGTATGTTAACAGAAAGAGTAAATTTGTCAGGAACGAAAAATTAAAAAAAAATGGTATTGATATTTTAATTAGAAGAGGAGGTATACACCCAGGTTACACCATTCAAACATAATGTAACATTTAAAAAATTGGTTAATTTTATAAGCATACTAGTCGCAATGCCTGCCTTCGGGGGAACTTGGCTCCCTAGACAAATTTCGAGGTTTCCTTCCAGCCCCTTTTTTTTGGATAGAAAACATTAATATTATCAATATAAATTATAATAGAATAAATTATAAAATTAAAAAAATTAAAAATTATATATTATAAAAAATTATAATAATCCAAATACAAATAGTTCTTTATTAATGCTAATTTGAATCTGGAACTTAAATCCAATAAATGATTATTACCCCTATTATCCTCCCCAAACATGTTCATGAGGAATCGTGTGGGAGGCCTAATCAAAAGAGAGATACTGTAGAGCAGTGGCGTAACCAGGGGGGCGAGGGGGGCGCGAGCCCCCCCCGCCCCAGGCTCATCGAGCCCTTGGCGCCCCCCGAAACCGGAATAGGCGCCCTACGGCCTCTAAAATATAGACCAACGTATGTAATTTTATCATATTCTTTTCATCGATTCTCTTAAAAAATTGATTGTTTTCTTTTAAAATTATATTACAACTTGAATTCTACTATTTTAAATGAATTTAATTCCAAAAATAATAAATAACGTATATAGAGGCTTTATAATTAAAATGCTTTTTATTTTGCAATATATAAGCCTTAATTTGATGTTTTATGCTGTTGAGATTTACTCAGGATTCGTATAAGCCTTAATATTTAATTTTTTGAAATTCAAAACTTTTTTAAGCATGAAGGAATTGAGCTATGAGACTGAAATGTTATATTTAAGTTAAACACTCCTCGGGACCGTGAAAATAAGCTTTTAATCAAAATCGGCCAAAAAGTACTAGTATTTTACTGATGTAGTTTTTCAGTTTTTCAGCTCTAATCGGGGGTTCGGATCCCAGGCAGTCTGATGATTTTATTTAAGCCATTTGGATACCAAATGTCAAAGTCAAAGTTTTATATGGCCTAAGTTGCCGAAAAGACTGTGTGTATGTGTGTGTGAGTGTGAGTGTGAATAGGAAAAAAAGTGTGTGTTAAAAAAAAAATCTGGTGTGACTGGCGCACAGCACACAACTTTCTCTTACCTTCGGTAATCGAAAGTTGTGTTCTGTGCTTGTCACACCAGATTTTTTGTGTCGACATATATTTAGTTCCCGACAGTACGGAACATTTGAATTCAGATGTAAAATTTATAAGTATGGGAAAATATTTATATTTTGTTACCATGGCAACCATTTCTCCTATCTTCCCTATGAAATACAAGAGTAAAGTGGTCTTCAGAAGATTTCAATTGCAAAATAAGAATATACATTTTAAAGAACATCTAAAAAATAATTGATTTTTGATTTTTAAAAAAAATCGTTGGAGCAAATTTTGAGAAAATCGAAAAAAACTGAAAAAGTGCATCAGTAAAGTACTAGTACTCTTTGGCCGATTTTGATTAAAAGCTTATTTTTCCGGTCCCGGGAGGTGTTTAACTTAAATATAAAATTTCAACCTCGTAGCTCAATTCCTTCATCCTTAAAATTGAACACACACCCACCCACCCACCCACCCACCCACCCACAGACAGACCATGTCGCGAAAACCACTTTTTTGGATTCAGGGGACCTCAAAACGTGAAGATCCATCAAAATCTCGACATCGAATTTTTGACATGAATCCAATACTTTCTCTCTATATATATATTACATATATACATAGGTAAGAGAAAGTAAAAATGGGGAATGACTTCCCCGAGACTTTCTCGTATATTCTTTTGGAATTACGTCTGGGTGTGTGTGTGTGTGAACAAGATTGCTTAAAAATCAAAGCAGCTAGATAGATGAAATTCGGTATATGCTCCTTACACTAAAATTGTAGATTTCTATCAACTTTTGGAGTAAATACGTCACTTGGAAGTAGTACTTTTCCTAATAAGTTTTTTCAAAAATTTCGAAATTTTCAATTTCTTTGTTATATTATGATAAAATACTCAATTTTAAAAAGTTTATATTCTTTGACATTTTTCCGAAAACTGAATAGTTTTTGAAATAATCACAGAAGAAAACGACATGTTTCGTAAAAGCAAAGAAAAATCAAAACAAAATCATACAGGTGTCATTAAAAAATATGTAAATATAAACAAATTCATTTGTTTCACAAATTCGCTGAGGAAATTACAGGATGCAAGAAATTTGCCCGCCGAAGGCGGGCAATTGCTCGCCGAAGGCGAGCAAGGGGGTCCAGGGGGCGGAGCCCCCTGGAAAATCGGCGCCCTAGTTGAGCTTCGCCCCCCCCCGCCCTCAAAGGCTGGTTACGCCGCTGCTGTAGAGCTCAATCGACTGGCTCCTGGCTCGGGGTGAATCCAACTAAAAGACTTCAAATATGTATGTCTTAATAAATAAAATAAGGGGTTTTTTTTATAACCGAGATTTTAAGAGATAGACCTTTCCAAGAAAATGTAATTAATATTTCTGATTTGAACTAATAAATTGAAAAAATTTGGTCAGGACTTACCAAGTGCAAAGGGAGAGACGTGGATGCTCAAACGAGAAGATCGATGATGAAGGGAGAAGTCGACCTCTAGCAATAGACACCCCTGTAAAAAAAAAAAAAAATAAATGAGATTCGTGGGTTGTGTGTAGAAAGAGAGAGTTTATAAAAAAAAAATACAATAATAATGATAAACGATTTATTTAACATTCTTATTTTTAAGAAAAATAATAATGATATTTAAATGGGAAGGAAAGATGTACACCCAGTGGCCCTAGTGCAGGCCTCGTCGGAGAGGGGGGGCCCCCAAAATTGATTATCATAATTTTGATCGTGATATAAAATTTCATTTCATTTTTATACAAAATTTATCAATTGATTATGAAATTCAATCATTATTTTAATTTATAATACTTATTAATTAATATCCAAAGACAATTTTATTATCCGGGGCTTAATTTTTTTTTTTTTTTGAGCCTAGGGCCTTATATTGTCTTAATCCGCGACTGTGTACACCCGGGACACTTGGATACCAAATGGCTTCGAGTATTGTTTAAAGTCTTAAATGGCCTAAGAAAAGACTGTGAATGTGTGTGTGAGTGGGAGTGTGTATGAGAAAAAAGAGTATTAAAAAAAAAATATTTTTCTCTCTTAGAATGTTCCCAGGGTGGGGGCAGCAAATTTTTAAATTTCAGAAAACCATACCTATAACCAAGAACTACCCTAATGTACACCCCTTATCACCCTCTGGATGCATCAATAAAAAAAAAGGATAATTTTATAAATATATGTTAAGAAAGAAAATAGAAAAATAAAATGTTAATCCTTTATGAAAATGGAATATGCAAATTATAAATACCTTTTAATTGGAGTGAGGTGAGGGGTGTGTGTCCTTTTATTCTCACTAAGAGAAGATTTTTGCACAGAGATGAATTCAACTAAAAGACTTGCTTTGCTTGCTGATGATTAATGATGACGAACATAGATGTTTTTTTCTAAGGTCTCTCTTCTGAAACAAAGAAATATTTACCTATTATCCTATTCAATCATTAAATATTCAATAAAGATTATTTTATTATATCATTGTTTTATTTATCCCTTAATCCTTTCACAAATATTCTTTTTATAATCCTAATCCTAATATTGGAATATTTATATTTGCAGAATAATTATTTGACTCATCTTATTAAAGTGTTATTTGGACGATAAAAGAAAAAAAAAAATTCATATTTATGTAATAGAAATCATATAAATTAATTTTAATAAGAAATAAAAATCTGGTGTGCCAGGTCGCACAGCACATAACTTTCTGTTACCCTTGGTAAGAGAAAGTTGTGAACTGTGCTTGTTACATCAGATTTTTTGTGTCAATATATATAGTATTTAAAATGATGAAGGGAGAGAGGATGTCAGCCAAAAAGGAGCCTCTATCGAATAAAAATCTCCACTAAGAAGACGTTTCGGGTTTAATTAGATAAATCCATCATCAGTTCTTTAGAGATTATTTACAATCTCAAGGTGTACACCATTGAGTTGAATTGAAAAAAGTGAAATATGCAAATAATAAATACCTTTTAAGAACGAGATGTGATGTGTGTGTGACGTTTTATTCTCACTAATATCATCGCAATAGAGGAGATCCAGATCAGTTTAGAATTTAAAAAAAAAATTTGCGTTTGTGCTGTTTCTTTGATCATAAGGAAGACTCACTGGATTTTTTTCCTAGAAGCTCCTTTTTCTGAAACAAAGAAATATTTATTAATATTATTTTTTATCTTCTTGCATTACCATATTTTAAATATACAATAAAGATTATTTTATTAAATAATTGTTTTATTTATCCCTTAATCCTTTTTCCAAATATTATTTTTAACTGTGAATGTATTCACTCACTCTCAGTCTATGATAACACACTGTTTCTAATAATTTGGTCATTGAATTTATTGCATTGTTAATAATTTCTTTGGCCAATATGACCAAGAGGAATAATAAATTGACAATGGCTTGGCCCTGATGATGGTCCTATATGCGACCGAAACGTTGGTTCTGGCACTTTGCATTTAAATAAAAATTGAAAAAAGACTAGCTGCGTTGCTCATTTGAGATTTCCTGACCCTTAAATAAATAAATAGCTAATTAGTTGAATTCTGTAAGACAGAAAATAGAATAATTGAAATTTCTTTTGATAACTCCGACACCCTGTATTTCATTTTATTTAAATAATTTTCGAGATCTATTCATTTAAAGAATTGAATATTAATATCTTATTCAATACCTCAATTCGGATTTGACTAAACATACTCACACTTTTGTTAAATATAATTTTATATAATCGTTGATGACAAATAATAGTGAAATTAATAAAAATATGAACAGATTTATGCTGAGGAACTTTGACAGATGATACAATTTAATCTATCTCTCTTTAGAATTAGAATTCAAGGCGTATGTCATTATTCTATCCTTATTAGCCCATGGGATATTATTTAAACCCCTGTGCTATGGCCCAAGAACGAGAATGAATTTAAACATTCAGTGGCTTGAAACATAATTAAAATTGAGGAAAATTGAATAGGGTTATTAAAAATCTATCTTTTTTTTATTAGTTCTTTAATGAATTCTCTAAGATAATTTTTATCAATAAAAGATTGTAAATAATAAATTTCTAGTTTAATTGGAATGTAAAATTAATTTAATCCCTTGTGGAGGAAATCAAAGGGTAGTTTTAAGAAAATTTTGAAAATTCTCAAACTTCAAAGACGATGGAACACGATTTCCTGTTTTGCAAATGAGTTCAAATTTTGCAGACATTATTTTTTAAGGCAATGGAAAAGATCTAGGGATCTACTATTAAAATTCTAAAAAAAATTTTTAGCCTATTTAAATATGGACAACCCTATTATTTATTTTTCATGGTGTGGTTGAATCGGAAATTTTGCTTTCTTTGAAATAAAATTTAATATAATTTAAATTAGAAATTTTATCTCGATTCATAAGGTTAATGGACTATTAAAAATTAAAAAATAATATTTTTTAATTACGTGATTGATATTTATAAAATACATAAAATAGGCCCAATGGCCTCTGGCCGAAAAGGGTCAAATAAAAAAAAAAAAAAAAAAAATTACGTGATTGAGTTGTCTTTTTGAAAGATATAATAATTCATTTTTGACCAATTTTCTTAAGGGTTTGTTTCTTTTTGATAATTTGTAAAAGTGATTGAACAATAATTGAGGATTATTATTTTTTTTTTTAATTAACAAATCTTTCTATATACATAAAATTTGTTGAATAAGTTTTAATGAGAAAAAGAAATGGAAATGTATTAATTAATTTATTTTAATAAAATGTGAATTATGAATATCTATAAGAAGATGCGTGAGCCGAGGGGGATCGAATTATATGTAAAAACAAAGGAAATATATTCACGAAACGAAAGTTGGATATACAGGCTTGTAGCATGTTACGACCCAGAAACGTAAACAAATTTATAAAAAATCAAACTTATTACAATAAGACTGACGAAAGATAACAGTTTAAGAAAGCAAACCTCCCATTTATTTCCATAGGTCTAATATAGAAAGCATATAATGTTTTTAATAATAATTAGAAATATTTTTCTATCTTAGAATGTTCACAGAGAGAATCAAAGTTTTTAAGAAAAAAATTCTATTTACTTTAGTTGAGAAAATTGATTTTTTACTAAAGAAAAAAATTTTGGAAAAATACAACCCTCCAGTTCAAAAAAAGGAAGCCGAATCAAAAAAGAGAGAGGGGAGACTTTTATAGATTTAAATGATAATCAAATATTATAAAATTAGGGGGTTGTTTAACTTGAGATTTTAAAAAAGAGAGGATCCCAGGTGATAAATATATGAATGTATATAGACCGTTGTCATAATATTGTTCATAATATTATTATTATTAAACAGTTTCCTTTTTGAGTTGACATTGCTGTCTTATCTCTCTCTCTTAAGATTATTAATTTATATTAGTAATACACTACAATTTTGGCGACGAGATGGAAGAATTAATTTTAAAATTAATTGAATCCATGTCTAATCAACAAAAAAGACAAAACGAATGGATTGAAAAAATTTTAACTCAAACAGCTCAAGCCTCAAATCAAGGTGAAACTTCAAATATAAATAAATCACACGTTTTTATTAATCCTTTTCCATCTTTTGATGAGAGTAAAGAAGAATGGAACATTTATTTAAATCGATTGAATCAACATTTTGAAGCTCATAATTTGACTTCTGAAGAGCAGAAACGTGCTTATTTTTTATCCTGGGTTGGAAGTGAAATATATTCTTTATTGCAGAAGTTATTTGGGAATAATGACATTAATGCCTTTTCTTTTAATGAACTTACTTCGAAGCTCACTAATCATTTTAGAACAACAACACACATTGTTACAGCTCGATATAAATTTTATAAATGTTTTAAAAAGAAAAATCAAACTTATAGTCAGTGGATATCTGATTTAAGAGGTATAGCTAGGAATTGCCAATTTATTTGTTCTAAAAAAGAATGTCAATTTTCTTTAGTGGATGAACAGATTAGGGATATGATTATATTACATACACCAGATGATCATGTTCGTACCGCTTCACTTCAGCTCCAGAATCCTTCCTTAGGAGATGTTTTAAAAATCGCTGAGATTCATGAAGCTACTCAAATTGCTAAAAATGTAATCAAAGGCGAAGATACTACTCAACCTGAAGTTAACAAAATAACTACCAATTATCGTCAAAAACAGAATAATTCTTCAAAGGAAAAATCTCAAGACTCAAAAAATAAAATGAATGTTCGTAAATCGTGTCCTTCTTGTTATGTAAATCACCCAAGATCCGCTTGTTGGTATCTTAATGTGAAATGCAGAAAATGTAACAAGAAAGGCCACATCCACTCAGTATGCTTAAGTTCAAGCAATCAACAATCACCTGAACAAAAGGATAAGAAGTCAACTCTTACTAATTACAATGAGAAGAAGAAACCTTATAAAACTAATAATTTATACGAGAGTAACGATAATGAATTTTTTGTTAATAATCTTTTTAGTGAAATAGGATCGCTTTATTATATTAATATTTACGTTAATGATCATCCAATGAAATTCATGATGGATACAGGATCAACTGCTTCTATTATTGGTCGTAAAGGATATGAATCGTTGGGGTGTCCACCGTTGAATGCTGCAAGTAGTCATATTAAAGCATATTGTAATAATCAAATACCTGTAAAAGGTTGGTTTTCTTGCCAAGTTCGAATTGCCTCCAAGGTAAGAAATCTTCGTCTTCTTGTAGTAGACTCTCCAAATGCATTAAATATATTTGGTCTGTCTTGGTTTAAAACATTTGGATTCACTATATCCGAAAAATTTACTTATGACGCAGAATTTATTAATGCTATTGAAATTGAAAATAGTGTCCCTCTTAAAAATAAATCTGCTATTGATGAACTAGTTAAAAAACATAATATTTTATTTTCTAATGAATTAGGAAAATGTACCACATTTAAAGCGAAACTTTATTTAAAACCAAATGCTAAACCGAAATTTTTTAAACCAAGACCACTTCCATTTTCTCAGAAAGAAAATGTTGAAAAAGAATTGGAACGATTAAAATCATTAGGGATAATAACTCCCATTACCGTTAGCGAATGGGCAGCACCCATTGTTGTAGTACCAAAACCCAATGGAACTTTGAGACTTTGTGGAGATTTTAAAGTTACAATTAATCCTAATTTACAGATAGAGCAATTTCCTATTCCGAGACCAGAAGAATTATTTCAGAAATTACAAAATGGTAAATATTTTACAAAAATTGATTTAGCCGAAGCATACTTACAGATAGAATTGAATGAAGATTCGAAGAATCTGGTTGTGATTAATACTTCCAAAGGTTTATTTCGTTACGAAAGATTAGCTTTTGGAATTGCATCAGCTCCCGCTATTTTTCAACGTTTCGTGGAACAAATTATTTCAGGTCTTCCAGGTTGTGCTAATTATTTGGATGACATTATTGTGACAGGTTCCACAGACGAAGAACATTTAAATACTCTAAACAAGTTGTTTGATCGCTTTGAAAAGCATGGACTTCGCTGTAATTTCAAGAAATGTGAATTTTTCAAAAGTAAAGTTGAGTATCTTGGATATATAATTTCAGAAAAAGGCTTACATCCTTCTTCTTCTGGCGTTGAAGCAGTTAAGAAACTTCCTCAACCGAAGAATCTTAATGAATTACAATCGTTTCTTGGTAAAGTTAACTATTACAATAAATTTATTCCAAACTTTTCTCAAATTTCTAGTCCCTTGAACGCTCTGAGAAAGAAAAATGTTAAATTTTCATGGGGAAAAGTTGAAGAAGAAGCTTTTAGAAAATTAAAAGACAGTATTGTTAAAACAGCTACTTTAACTCATTATAATCCAAAATCACAATTAATTTTAGCAACTGACGCATCATCACATGGGATTGGTGTGGTTCTTTCTCAAAGGGAAGAAAATGGGCTCGAGAGACCCATCGCTTTCGCTTCAAAAACACTAAACAAACACGAATTGGCTTATAGTCAAATTGAAAAAGAAGCTCTTAGCATAATTTATGGTGTTAAGAAATTTCATCAGTATATTTATGGGCGAAATTTCGAGATCCTTACTGATCATAAACCGCTCGTAACAATTTTTAATCCTGATAAGAAACTTCCTGAATATACCCTTCAACGTCTTCAACGTTGGGCTATAATTTTAATGGCATATAATTATACAATTCGTTATCGTTCAACAGAAAAACATAGTAACGCTGACGCACTTTCTCGTTTACCTGTTGGTTCTGATTTGAATTTTGATAAATCTGAAGATTCCTGTTTATGTATAAATGAACAATTAAATGATGAGTTGACAAATTTTCCTGTGGACGCGAAACAAATAGCAATTGAAACAATGAAAGATTCTCTTCTCGCTGAAGTACGATATTATATTGAAAATGGTTGGCCAGAACTGTCTCCTGATGATGACTTGAAACCTTTTTATCAAAGAAGATGTTCATTATCAATTCATAATGGTGTCTTGTTATGGCAGAGTGATAACTCAAGAGTAATTATACCTGAAATCTTTCGAAAACGAATTCTCAAACTTATACATGATGGTCATTGGGGTATAGTAAGAATGAAGCAAATCGCCCGTCGTTATTGTTGGTGGCCTTCATTGAATGCTGACATTGAGAATTTATCGAAACATTGTGAAGCTTGTCAAGTTAATAAGTCATCTCCTCCTGCTGAATATTCTTCCTGGCCAGAAGCAAAACGTCCCTGGGAACGTATCCACATTGACTTTGCTGGACCTTTTATGAAGGAAATGTGGTTCATAGTTGTCGACGCTTATTCGAAATATCCTTATATTGTCCAAATGCCAAATGTTACAACAGATTGTACTATTAAAGCTTTAAGGAAAATATTTTTAACTGAAGGTTTACCTGATATTATTGTCTCCGACAATGGAACTCAGTTTGTCTCAAAGGAGTTTCAACAATTTTGCAAATTAAATGGGATTACTCATCTTACCTCCGCTCCTTTTCATCCCGCCTCAAATGGTGAAGCCGAAAGGTTTGTCCGAACTTTTAAAGAAGCTATGACTAAAGGTTGTTGGCAGGGTGGAAATAAGCAACAAAATTTAGAAAAATTTCTTATTACTTACCGAACGACGACATTATTAAATAAGAATAAATCTCCGGCTGAGATCCTTCATGGTCGTCAACCACGAATTAAATTAGATTTATTAAAACCATCTAATAAAATTTTATCTTCACAGAAGGAACTCAAATTTGAAAATGGTCAAACAGTTTACCTAAAGTATTTTAAAAATAACACTTACTCTTGGATTAAGGGAACCATCATTTCTAATATTGGTTCAATGATGTATAAAATCACTACAGATAAAGGTATTTTAAGACGACATCAAAATCAGTTAAGAAAATGTTTTAATGAAATCAAAAATCAAGATGATGAATTCGAAGCGACTCAATTGGTCAAGGCGGCAGCAACAGCATCGGAAGAAACCGTCTCACCACCTCAAGTGGAAGTTCAAAATGACAACACCGGAGTCGAAAATGTTAACATTCCTTCACCTACACCTACTGTCTCATCACCTCGAAGTGGAATTTCACATGAAAATGAAAATTTCCCTTCACCTTTACCGTTGCCTCGAGAAGCTTTCCTACGACGTTCAAAACGTGAAAGACGTCCTCCGGATCGTTTCACGCCTGATTGAAAATTGGTGGGGAGGAAATGATAAATATATGAATGTATATAGACCGTTGTCATAATATTGTTCATAATATTATTATTATTAAACAGTTTCCTTTTTGAGTTGACATTGCTGTCTTATCTCTCTCTCTTAAGATTATTAATTTATATTAGTAATACACTACACCAGGAAAAGAAAATTATTATTTGTGATATGAAATTATAAAATGAAAAAATTTGATTGTCAGAACTCACCTATTGCAGAGAGAGCCCTGAGATGGGGTTGCTTGAACGAGAAGGACGATGATGAAGGGAGAAGTCGAGCAATAGACACCCCCTGTAAAAAAAAAAAAAAATTATTTTTTCTTCTTAAATATGATTCGTGAGTTTGAGTGTAGAAAGAGAGAGTTTAAAAAAATAGGAAAAAATTATAATAATATTTTAATTCGAATGGAAAATGTTCACACATGACCACCCTCTGTTTACATTATTAAAAATAATAATATAGTTTTAAAACGAAATGTTGCCCTCGGGGCATGGCGTAGAGGTTAGCGTGCTAACCTCGTATACCAAACGTCGCGGGTTCGGACCCCAGGCAGTCCGATGATTTTATATAAGGCATTTGGATACCAAATGGCTTATATAAGAATGCCTGGACCCCAATATGTATAATAATAAATAACGGATATCGTTTAAAGTCTTAAATGGCCTAAGTTGCCGAAAAGACTGTGTGAATGTGTGTGTGATTGTGAGTGTGAATGAGAAAAAAGTGGGAATGTTTTTTTTATATAAAAAAAAAAAAAAAAAAAAAAAAACGAAATGTTAATCACAGTTATTATTTTTATCATTGACGAGAGATAAAAGTTTACGAATTTATATTTTCAATTATTAGCTAAATTCTCTGCAATAGTGATGGAGGGTAAGAGGGAGAGAAAGTAATCAATTTCCTTAAATGTAAAAACTTTACAAAAAAAAAATAAATAATTTTGTATTAGTATTTTAAGTTTCATTTTTAAATAAAAATACTATTTTCTTTATCAAAAGGGGTCATTATAGCCCTTCTGAAAAACTCACCCTTCACCTTGGGTAGACGACTTTATTAGAGTTATATCTAAAAAAAATGGCTAATTTTATATATCCTAAGTAATATATTTTAAGACAAAAAAAAAGAAAATAGAAATTTAATTCCTTATCAAAATGAGATATGAAAATATTCATTACCTTAATAAAATGATGACCAGACGGGGAGTAAATGAGTTTGGGGGATGAACGTCTTATTTGGACAAATAACAACACAATATAAAAGAAATTAAACACACGGAGAGAGAAAGAGAGAGAGAGAGAGAGCAAGAGCTCCACGTAATGACTCGTGTCTCGTCTCGAATACAACTGACAGGCAGCGAGACAAGCAGGCTTAGATAAATCGCATTGCTCTCTAGGCGCCCAAAAATTAATATTATGAAATAAATTCTCTATTTATAAAAATTATATTTACTTGCAAACTAACGGGGTTTTAATCAATTGAGAATAAATTCAAAATTAAATAACTATTAAAAAACTCTCTTCATTTATCCACCCTTAAAACTCACCCTCTATTAAATAAAATACTTCCTATGGTCCTTTTTAATATTTATTTATTTATTAGGGATATATTCGAACTTAAATAATTTTTAACCGACTTACTTAATTAATCCACCCCTAAAACTCACCCTCAATTAAATAAACTACTTATCTATGATCCAATGCAACTTTCATACCATGTTGATGCACCGGTTCTCGTCTGATCACCGAAGTTAAGCAACATTGGGCTCGGTCAGTACTTGGATGGGTGACCGCCTGGGAACACCGTGTGAAGTTGTCAAAAAAATTTTTTTGCTCAGGGGTTCACATCTTGTGGGTACGTGGATGACGACCACTGGGACTGGCAGTACTTCTTTTCTTTGCATGTCATTTTCTGCCCTTCTAAATTTTCAACAGGCGTCAGACCTTGCGACCTGTTCCATTCCTTCCCGGTCGCAAAAACTCCCCACCCCCTCCGCCGACCCCGCACCGCGGGGTTAAGGCAAAGTAAGAAGAAGAATATAGATCTCATGGATTATATATTTTAGGGCATAAAAGGCCACCAATAATTAATGAGAACCACTCAGCTTTCTATGGACCAAAAATACTGCATATTAGCAATATCGCAATATCAATTAAATTGGAGCATCAATATCCTCCAAGCTGCCCCCTATCTTCATCTATAAAGGAATATTGTTTAAAAGAACACCAAAGCCAAGAAGAGATTTTGAATTTGTTTAAATTTGTATAAGAACGCCGCCAGGGGCGCCGGAACGAATTTGAATCAGGGGGGGGGGGGGGCAAAAAATTTTTTTTTAGAAAATTAAAATAATTTAATATGTTTAAATAGTATAAAACAAAAACAAATCTACTATAAAACTTTAAAAATTTTAAATAAAATCACAATTTTAATAAACTCCCAGGTAGAAATAATTCAAGAGAACCGATGAAATGAAGCGCAAGGGCTGGAAGGTGCTCCATTACACCCCAACAGAGCCGGCGCAAGCTATTCTGCCGCCCTAGGCAAGATATTTTTTTTGCGCCCCCACCAAAAACTTAAAAAATTTAATTTGCCGCCCCCTCCTTAAAATTTTCCCCGATCTCAAAAAAATTTTTTTTTTTTTCGCGGAACCAAAATTTTTTCCCGTCCGGGAAAATATTTCACCTTTTTTTTTAGAGACACAAAATTTTTGACGCCCCCGGGACCAAAATTTTTTTTCGGGTGCCGCTTGCTGAACCAAATTTTTTTTTATTTTTCCCTTTTTGCCGCCCTCTCCAGGTTGCCGCCCTAGGCGGCCGCCTAGTTTGCCTAGTGGACGCGCCGCCACTGCACCCCAAACTAAAGAACTGAAGGAAATGGTTTGGTTGAAAATCGGTAGGAAGGAGTATTCATTTTAGAATTTTAATTTTATTAATAATAAAATCAAAGAACAAATGACAAATTAAGTTGAAAGAGTGCAAATGAGATTTGTGACTAGGCAGTCATTTTATATTATTACATATCATAATATCTTATATATATATATAGGATACCATTATTAAAAGTAGAACTATTAAATAGTAAAAACAAAAATGATTCATTTATGAATGAGAATTGGAATATAATGAAAAAATAAATAAAAAAAAATCGATTAGGAATATTTTTAGATTTTCCCAAACCTTTTGATGAACAAAGTGCTTAAAATTGAATTGGGGAAATTTAAAATTTTTTAAATAAATATAATTATACTCTATTTTTATTTTTAACAAAAAATATATCAATATCATATTTCAGAGGCCGCAGGCGGTAAGATATTTTCGCGTAGCGATATTGATATGTTGCCGACTTTATATGTATATATATAAAATACTGATATATATATATATATATTTAGTACAGTGAAAGTATTTTCAGTCTGAAGAAATATATTTAAGATCAGGAACCCAAATTAAGCAAAAATAAAGAATTTCGGAAAAAATCTTGACCCTGAAATTGTTCTAGCATTCTAAAATGTGCCCAACCTCTGATATAATGTCTATTAATATGTGAATAATAAAATTTATTTTGAAATATATATAATGTTAATTAACTTATATAAATTTAGGGCTAACTATTATATTCCAATTTATTTTAACAATAATCAATTAAAAACTTTTCAATTTGTAAAAATACATAGAGCTAATTATTTTTGTACTAATTTATAAATAAATTTCTCCCAAATTTTAAAATTACAAAAATATACAAATTCATTTAATATAATAGTTATGGAATGAAAAATGAAGTACTATTCTAAGCTAAAACACCCTTTTATTTTACAAATCCCCCATTTCTTCTCCATGAATCAAACAAAGTCCCATTTACTCCTCAAGTAACACATTTAATCGTCTCTCACGATTTATCCAGTAAATATTTTTCTCGTGGAAGCTAAGAAAAATAATCACTTAATTATAAATAAATAAAATAATAATAATAATTAACTATAAGGAACTTCCACAATTATTTCACTTAAAAATTGTTTATTTCACATTCTTGAAAAAAGTATTTGCACTATCACTGGGATAAAAACTTATATTATATTTAGTCTTTTTATGCATAAAAACTTTCTATTTGAATTTAATAAATATTAAATATCATTATATAAATATATAATATAAATAAAGGCGAATCAAATTTAATTTTTAATTTATTTTTATATAAATTTATTTCGATTTAGGCCTACAATTAGCAGTGGCGTCATTTGGGAGGGAGAAGCAGGGGGCATCTGCAACCCCCCCCCCCCCCCCAAGGGCTCTGATTTTTATAAAATTCTATATTATTCTAAATAAAATATTTCAAAATACATCGACGAGTATGTAAACTGTACAAAATTAAACAATTAATTAATTTTTTGGTCAAATTTGAGTATCTATTTGTAATTAAATTTTAAGAAAAAAAAGTTTGCCCTCCGCCCTCCAAGAAAAAGTTGAAATGACGCCACTGAATGCCAGATAGAATATATTATATTCATCTCAGTATAGAGAAGTAAAATACGTCTTTAGCTAGTTGAGTAAAAAATATGTGTTGATCATCCTAGTCACTCCTAAATGGCTCTCTTCGGCTCTGATATGTGATGATGGTATCCGGATTTCATCCCAACTTTTTTATAGGATGAAATCTGCTCCCAGCAAACAGAGTTGTAGACAGCCAGTAAGGAGTGACTATTGAGATTCAGGCAAGTGTGATAATAATGATCAACAGATTAGCAGCAAGTTGCTAAAGACGTGTCTATAATTCTATTAAAGAGTAGAAATTTTCAATTCACTGACAAATTGATTTTTTTTTAATTGTAAAAATTCAGTTTAAATTTGATTCACTTATAATATTATATATAAATTTATGATATCATAAATTTATTATCATTTCCTATTTACAATAACATTAGCGCATTAAGCTTCTTTCTTCTCGTTCTTTAACACGCAATTTCTCGTTATCTGGCATATTTTCTGGTAGAGAATAAATCGGTTTGAATCCACCGAAGAGTTGAGGTTTAAAATTTTCAATATCAAATCCTTGATGCGTGCTTGTTTCTTCGGTAATCTCCTTATCCATTTTATCTTGGGGAGTCTTAGATCCTTCTGGGTTAATAATGGACCAGCCAGGTATCGATGGTGGATTATTGCCTTGATTACCTACTGTCACGCTGGCTAAAAAGGGAGCCTGAAAGAATAAAAAAAGATAAGTTGGATTGTTTATTAATAAAATCTATTGAGAAAATTTTGTATCCAAATGGCTTAAATAAAATCATCCAACTACCTGGGGTCCGAACCCGCGACCCTTGGTATACAAGGCAGGCGCGGTAACAACTACACCAAGCCCGAGGGCGAAATGAATATATACAGGTTTAAACAATTTTGTCTATTATTAGAAGAGTAAGGCTGTTTTCACACGAGGCAACTAGTTGATTATACTAGTTGACCGGGCAAATGCAGCGGGGGTGCAACGTCTCTAGAAAATCAATGGAATCCGCCTGGCCCCTTCCACATGCCGGCAACTTGTCCGCCTGGCGGATTTTCGCCAGGCATATGTGCCGCTCCCGTTTTCGTCCCCACTGGTTGAATCAACTCAATTCAAGTTGCCAAGAAGATTTCAAAAAACATGTAGAAAAAGGTCGATAAGGAGAATAAAAACCAGCAAAGTTTTCTCTCTCAGGACTCCAATTTATTTGCAAATATTTCGGCTCCTATACAGGGGCCATCCTCAGTGCATATATGAATTTTATGAGAGAGATTGTCAATTTGGTAAAAATATATTTGAGAAAACATTTGAGCGCATGAGCTTCGTGCCTGGTCGTTCTATGCCAGTATAACTGAGGTATAGGAGCCGAAATATTTGCAAATAAATTGGAGTCCTGAAAGAGAAAACTTTGCGGGTTTTTATTCTCCTTATCTCCTCAACTACGATTCCCAGCTAAAAACTACTACTGCATGTAGAAAAAAATATTTTGATATAGAACGATTTGTTGATCTGACTCTGGCGGGGAGAGAAGTTGATTACACAAGGTGCCTCGTGTGAACACGAGTCTTCAGACGGCAGTCAATTCTCAGGCAACTAGTTGAGTCAACTAGTGTAATCAACATGGGCGTAACTTGAAGGTTGCCCCGTGTGAAACCTGACTAACAGTCGTATGGTGCGTCTAATCGAGCCATACGACTGTTGTTACTCTCCAATATCAGTAATAGACTCAATTGTTTAAACCTGTATATATTAATTTACAAATGAAAGAGTGTGGATGCAGTCCAATAATTATATTAAGAAAATTCCTAACTAGTAGTTTATTTCTTGGACAGGTTTAACAGATGGTATGTATATATAATCAAAAAATTATTAAAATTTTAATAATTTATTAGCTCTTAAGAAATAAACTACTAGTTAGAATTTTCTTAATATTAATTTACATTTATATACTTAAATTGTAACTTTAAGGTTATGAATTGTGTAATTGAGTTATTATAATAATAATATATAATTATAATATTCTTGAATGCCCATAAGCTCTGAAGATGGTCTCGACCAAGACCGAAATGTTAGCCTAATGGGCCTCAAAAAAATGAAATAAATACTAGCTGTTTTTCTTTCTTCATCCTTCTACTCATCAACAATAAAATCTATATTAAAAATATACCTGGAAATTATGAGTTGGTGCTGAAGCTTCTACTCGATGATTTTGTTGTTTATTAAAAGTATGGGGAGTGGTAGTAGTGGTTGATGTTTGTTTCAATTCCGCAGTAAACGGGGCAGGATAATCACCATTTTCCTTTGGTTGTGGTTGTGTATGCATTATGGCAGATACTGTAAATTCCGAATCTCCAGTCCCTGGACCGATTACTGTCGAGGAAGGAGAGGATCCAGGCCGTACAGTACGCAATGTCACTGGTATAGTTGCTAATGTAGAGGAGGATACTGGTTTCCCTACCACAATTCGAGCTTCTTTTTCATTTGAGTTATTCGGAAGTCGTTCTTTACTTGCAAATGGAGGAGGGCACATAGTCCTAATCAAAAGATATGTTAAAATCAGAATTGTTGAAAAATTAAATATATTATAAAAAGTATAATATTAATTTACTTGTAAATAAGGAATAACATTAATTTCTCCTTGGTCACTTGTTTCTGGTTTTGATGTATAAATTTGAGCTTGGGTATCCTCTTCGTCTTCATTTTGTTCATTTTGATGGAAATTTTCATCAAATCTCAAAGATGAAGGCCGTTCAAGAGGATATGGAAAATCCGAGAGTCTATTCCCTACGGTTGATGAAGTAGGTGGAGGTTGAGTTGATTTTAGAAGAGGTCTATCAGCTCGATCCTTTAGAAGGGGCTCGGTGCTTGATGAACCAAAATTTAATTCTTCTGGCTAAAAATAAATAAAATGAATTTAAAAAATTTGGTGGGACTGGTCGCACAGCACACAACTTTCTCTTATCTTCGGTAATTGAAAGTTGTGTTCTGTACTTGTCACCCATAGACAGACCATGTCGCGAAAACCACTTGTTTGGATTCAGGGGACCTCAAAACATGTATACCCATCAAAATCTCAACATCGAATTTTTGACATGAATCCAATACTTTTTCTCAGTGGCGTCATTTCAACTTTTTCTTGGGGGGGGGGCAAATTTTTTCTTGGGGCAAACATTTTTTTTTCTTAAAATTTACTTACAAATGGGTACTCAAATTTGGCCAAAACATATTTAATTTAATTAATTGTTCAATTTTGTACAGTTTGTATACTCGTAGATGTATTTTGGAGTATTTTATTTAGAATAATATAAAATTTTATAAAAATCAGAGCCCTTGGGGGGAGGGCAAATGCCCCCCTGCCCCCCCCCCAAATGACGCCTATGCTTTTTCTCTATATATATATGTATATTAACAAATAGATCTACATATAGGTAAGAGAAAGTAAGTAATATTATGAATTAAGCTTCCAATGATTTTGTTTCTAATGTCATAGAGCAGAATGAACTACTTTAAAAATATAAACTTGTTATTTAAAAAAATGTATAAATAAATGGATTTTTTAATAAATTATATACAATAAAGGAATTAATTGCTGTTAGTTTTTATGAACTTTTGTTGTAAACATATATAGATTTTTTTTTGGGGGGGGGGCCCGAACTCAAAAATTTTTTTTGTCGAACCTAATTTTTTTTCACAGGACGAAAAATTTTTTTCCCTCTGTCGTGAAATTCGTTTTACCTTTTTTTAGGAAGACGAAATTTTTTGCCTCCCTGCGGAAAATAATTTTTTTCGCCCTCTGGAAAATTTTTACACCCTTTTTCGAACAAAAGTATCGATATTGCCTATACACCTGTATATATGTAGGGGAGAGGGGCGACATTGAGACACGAGGCACATTGGGACATTCGAATTTTAGCTTTACTAAATGTGCCCATTTTATTATAGAAAATGTTTTCTTAATAAAATGGGTACTTAATGCACCCTAACGGTCAAAGAGTACAACTCAAACTTTATATTTAGTAGAGCTAAAATTCGAATGTCCCAATGTGCATCGTGTCCCAATGTGCCTCGTGTCCCAATGTCCCCCCCCTCTCCCCTATGTAGATTTTAAAAATTTCGGGGGGAGGGGCCCGGGCCTCCTTGGCCCACCTTGTATACCCCCTATTCACTGTATACTCGTATATATGTATATAATTTAGAAAATTTGGGGGGGGGGGGCCTCGGCCCCCTTATATACCCATATATTTGTGATAAGCCGCGGCTACGAAACGAAAACTCTCAAGTATTATGGGACAGAGGGACTATATAAATAGGTATTGACCCCAAAATAGAATTTTCGTTCTATATTTTTCTTAATAATGTCTTTTTTGAACGAACACAATTTGGGAGTTATTTAGGGGCGTTTAAGGCCGAATCCTTGATGAGTGGCCCTTAGAAACAAGCGTGTGAAACGTCCCCTAGCCTTCAGTATTAATTAATAATACTCTAATACTTAACCTACATCTTAGTACACCTATCCTTCGTTTTACACGGTACTTTTCAACATGTTTTCTTTTTAACAAGGTTAAAAAAAAGAATGACGGCCAGCGGACCCTGGATGGGTCAAACTCAACATTTTTTTTATAATAATAACATAGGCGCAACCAGGGGGGGGGTTTAGGGTTTTAATCCTCCCCCAGGAGATAAAAAAAAATCAAAATATATATATTACAAATAGAAAAGAAAAAGTATAATCATTTCGGGGTTCCGCGGGCGGCGCATGGAAAAAAAATTTGGTTCCGCGGGCGGCACATGGGGAAAAATTTGGTTCCACGGGGCGGCAAAAATTTAGCGTCTCTAAAAAAAAAGGTAAAATATTTTTACGGACTGGAAAAAATTTCCCCGCAAGGCAAAAAAACTTCGGTTCTGCGAAAAAAAAAATTTTCACAGAAAAATATTTGAGATCAGCCCCCCCCCCCCGGAAACCCCCCCCCCAGGAGCAAATCCTGGTTGCGCCACTGATAATAATTATATATTAATAATTTGAATTTTAAAAACCTGCAAATTATTTGGTGGAAGAGGTCGATGAACACCTCTCGTGCCAACAACAACACCATCATCTTCAGATTTAACTTCGTCTTCATCGACAGGAGCAGCATTTACTGGATAAACAACGTACACGGGCCGACGTTCAGAAGGATTATCCCCTCTTGATACTTGTTGCCCTTGAAGCATTTGCAAAGTAGCCACATTGGCTTGTTGACCAGCCCGCCTTCGTACCTGCAAATAAAAACATATTAAAATTAAAATCAAAATCTTTTAATAATTTCATTTTTTTTTTTATTTTGAGTAAGGTTTTTTGAGCATCTGAGGCCATTTAGACCTCGTCCCTATTTATTTTAATTGATTGGTATCCAATTCAACTGAAATAAATTTTCGTCTGGGACGGGATGCGAATTCTTGACCTTTGACTAATGCTCTACCTCTGAGCCACAGGCTTTTAATAATTATAAACTCTAAAAAAATTTTCAATTATTATTATCCACTTAAATTTTTAAAGTAAGTAAAGTACTTGACAAAATAATTAAATAAAAAATATTTATATATTATTGTAGATGAAATTGATTTACCTGAGCAGTAGGAGGAGATGCATGTCTTTCAAAGGGTAGAAGTTCGGAATCTTCATTTCT
The DNA here is from genome assembly GCA_023213315.1 of Euborellia annulipes. Classification (NCBI taxonomy): domain Eukaryota; kingdom Metazoa; phylum Arthropoda; class Insecta; order Dermaptera; family Anisolabididae; genus Euborellia; species Euborellia annulipes. Next base: position 31,732 of record JAKCPI010031033.1, read on the forward strand.
TGTAATTCTTGGTAACTGAGATGATGGTGAGTATCTTTGGCGTGGTGGGGGTCCAAAAAATGGCCCAATACCACCTCCATTCCCAGAACCAATGCCAACTCGAGCATTAGGTCGGAAATGTGGTAAAATATTTGGCAAATCTTCTCTTCGCCCAGCAACAGTTGAGGGTTTATTTCTAAAATTATGTGGTTGATAAGCTTGTGGAATAGGTTCTATTTTTGGCCTTGACTGAGTATTTTGAAAATAATTTGATCTTACAGGGGGTAGGGGGTGGTGGGGTGGTTGAGGTGGTGTTAAATCTAATGATGGTTCAGGAACTTCTTTAAGATTATTTGTGGGTAGTAAATTATCTTGGGAAACTAATTGGAAAACTGGTTGATTATTTTGGTATGGGTGTAATGTATGATTAGGTCCATTTGAATGACTTTGAAGTTGTTGAATATTTCCTTGAACTTTTGATTGTAAATTTTCAGTTTTATATGAAGGTACATGTTGTAAAATATTAGGTCTTAGGGGTCTTTGATTAGTTGAAGCCTCTTTATTTTCCGAAGTTTGGCTTATAGGCTCTAATGGAAATTTTAATTGACTCGTAACTTGAATATTAGTATCAAGAGGTTGTATCTTTGGGTCTTGAACTTGTATTTTTGCATCTGTGATTGAGGATTCCCATCTCTTTTCTGGATATTGTTGTTCTGATGGACCAACTTCAATATTTTGTTGTGCGGATACTTGAAAAAATGCAGAAGCTGGTTGAATTGGAACTTCCCAAGTTTGTGCTGCTAATTCCAAATTAGGTTCTAAATAAGGTGGAGGTTTAATTGTAGGATTCTGATTTGAGACAACATTTTTTACAGCAAGGGGTTTAGAAGCGATCAATGACTGCTGTTCAGGAAGTTTTTCAGTTAATGTTTTATCATGATTTTCATCTGGGCCAAATATGGGTCTAAATGGCTCTTGTGCAAAAGAACCATAAGGACTTTCTGTTGTCCTTAGCGGAATTTTAACAGATATACTTGGTTTTTGGACATTGACAACAGTTTCCTGTTTTTTTTGATTATCATTAGGTGATATTGTGGACGTATGGTATTGAAAACTCGTTCCAAGTGGCATTGATGTTACTATATTTGGATTACTAAAAACTATCACTGGAGACATTGAACTGGAAGATAAGGTTGGTTTTTTTGTAAAAGCTTCTAGTGTAGTTGTCGAATATGAAGTTGTGGATTGGGTCGTAGTAGAAGGATTATACGTAGTAGGAGGTTTTGGAGTTGTAGATGTCGTTGATGTTGTAGAAGTGGGGGTTTGGTGTGAAGTGGTAGTGAATGATTGATTATTTTCAGCTTCTTCCTCATCATAATAATCACTCATAGGGGGAGGATGATTTTTTGAAGGTAAGTCAAAAGAAAAAAATTCTTCCCAAAAAGGTCTCTCAGTAGTAGTGGTCGGCCGTTTAGGTTTAATATTTAAAGGTGGAAATGATGCTGGTCTATCTGGGTGTGGTCTATAAATATTTTCTGGGGAATATAAATCAGGAAGCGGTCTATAATTTTCTATTGGTGGAGGCTTCATAATTTCCTCTGGAGGTGGTCTCATTTCTGGATCTAGCATTGGATTATATTTATCAGAACCTTCTTTATATCTATCATCTTTAATTGGTAAATAATCATTTTCGGGAATAGGTCTGAACGATTCTGGTTTATAATCTTCATTAAGGGGTGGAGGTTTTATTTCTTCATCTGGAAGTTTTATTTGTTCTTCAATATTTGATGGATATGGTTGATTTTGATTTGGTCTATAATTTTGTGAAAAAGGTTGAATAAACGAATCACTTATTTCTTTATGAGGGGGATGGCGATTTGTCGAAGAGCTCTGAGATTCATCATTATAATTATCTTTATTTGGAATATCTGAATTTTGAGAATAATCCTCTTCTGGGGCTTCTTCAACTTGATAATGTCCTTCAATTTGGTGAATTGGTTTTGCCCCAAATGGAGGCGCAGTAGGTTCAAATCTATTTGTTATTTTAGGTTGATTGTGTGAATATGGAGGCATATTAGGAGGTCTGGTGGATAGATAAGTGTTTGAAAACTTATCTGAAGAATTTTTTGAAATTCTTGAATTGAAGAAGTACTTGCTTCCTTCTGATCAGTAAAATTTTGTTTTTGAATAAACTTGTTTTCTTCTGAGAATATGTTTTGAGAATGTATGGTTATATTCTCTTTTTGCATGGATGTGGTAAAATTGGTTTCTTTAATATCAGATAAAGGTTTTTTAATTGGATTATTTTTAGGATCTTCTTTTTTAACTTCTAGATTATCTTTATTATTACCTATTAAATCATCTTCATATTCATATTCTTGCTTTGTTTTATCATATTTATGATCATAAGAATAATTTTCGTCATCATATTCTTCATAATCTAGACCTGATAAAGTAGAGGTTGATAATAGTTTTGGAGTTGTTGTTGTTGGTGGTGGTGGTGATGGTGTTGTCGTCGTTGTGGTTGTAGTTGTAGTTGTTGAAGTAGTCGTAGGGCTTGTAGTTATAGTTGATCTTGTCGTTGATGGTCTAACAGTTGTTGTTCGATGCCTCACGGGATAATAAGAAGGGCTTCTTGTTGTAGTTGTTGGAGGTCTTGTGTTTTCTGATCCAGCACCCTGGATTTTTGTATTAGCATAAGAGCTTGAAATTAATGGTAAATTTGGTTTATATTTTACACTTCCCCGGTAAATCTTATTTGGTTTATTGGCTTCTGGGGTTTTTTCTGCGGCGCTAATTACTGAGTCCTTTCGATCTATTCCATCACCTTCGGCAATTTCATCTTCATCATAAATATCACTAGATGAGACTTCTACTTTACGAGTATTGAAATCTACGATTCCAGTTACAGGGTCTTTTTCTAAATAGAAGGGTCGACCATCCTGAAAAAAGTAGATTAGTTATAAAATATATTTTTGATAAAATTTGTATTATTTATAATTAATATGATTAATTCTTTAAGAAAATTCTATGATTCTAAATTATTGCCCTCATTTATAAAAGAGATAATATATTTTAAAATTATGCGGGCTTTATATTCACCTGGTTCAGACCTGGTTTTTAAAGAACATATCAGAGAAAATTTACTAATAATTTCCAAGAGCTTTAAAAAGAGAAAATCATATCCTATAAAAATAGACTACATTTTTTGGGATTATAAAAATTCAAAGTTCTGTTGTACCTTAAATCCGAACATTCCAGGCATTCGGTAAACCGCAGAAGCTGAAGAGTCAGAAGGCATGGCAAGAAGATCGTCATCCGGATGCTCCATAGATTCCACCATACGGGATGCTGTAGAAGTCGCCACAAGGGCGAACATTGCCACCAGTAACATTTTTCTGAAACAATAAAAAATTATAAAGAAATATCCTTCATTTTAATATTAATAAATGTAAATGAATGTATATTACAATAATCAGTTATGAAATTAAATTTTGGCAAATAAAAAGTGTAAATTTAGCAATAGTTAAAAATTTTGTTAAAATAAAAATTAAATTAAACTAGTAAAATTTTTAAGGACCTTTGCTCGCTGATGAATAGTTAGAAAAATAAAAAATATTATATCTATTTATGGTATTTGTCCTTTCTAAGGTATATATTCCAGGGTTAATTTCAACTAGAATGGTAGAATCTATTTAAATTATATTGGCCAGTAATTTATTTAAATAAATATGGTATGAATCAGAAAGACTTGTCATGTCAACAAAGAGTGAAAAAACTTAAAGGTCTTTGTTTCAATCTGTTGCAGTGTCTGGTAAACTATTTTTATAAATCTATATATGAATAATTTTAATACTTATTTATTATTAGAACGGGATCTAAATAGCCTAAGATGTCGAAAAAATAAATGATTACTTTTTGGATGATAATTGATTTTTGTTTTCTCATTAAAAAAAAAGAAGATAAAATTCATAAAATCATATGAGAAAGAATTTGATGAATATCTGCGACTTTAATTTTTTTTCTTTGACTTGTTTAATTAGCAATTTCTATTTTAAATAAAATAATAATAATAATTTTTTCAATAATGATCATCTTAAATTCATTATTTTATGTGATTCTTAAATTTCCGCAATGTCCCAATTCACCTGCCCATAACCTGATTCAAGATGAGATAATAAACTAAAATCTCTATTGATTATGTTTAGACAAACAATATTTCTTTTATTTATGATTAACCCACTTGGCTATCAAGATGTAATTTGTTTTAATGAACATGATTTTATACCTCGGAATGGATAGAGAATAAAAAAAATGAAATTCTGTAGTGCAGGCCTACAATTTATAAAATTAATTATTGATAAATTTTTTCTTTCACATTTTGAGTTTCTCTTCAAAACCCAGTCTATAGTGTTTCTTTTTCGGCATCGGAGGCCATTTAGATAGGTAGTCAATCCAATTGAAATAAATTTTTCTCGCATGAGACGGGATGCGAACCCTTGAACTTTGGTATCAGAAGCCAATGCTCTACCTCTGAGCCATCAAGGGGATGTTTTATTTTTTATTTTAAAGTCCTTTTCGGCAACGGAGGCATTTAGATCCCGTCTCTATTTATTTCAATTTATTGGTAGCCAATTAAATTGAAATAAATTGACGTATGAGACGGGATGCGAACCCACGACCCTTAGCACAGAAGGCCAGCACGCAAACGACTGGACCAAGGCCCGAGAGTATGTTTGTTAAAAGGTAGAAATTTTTTTTTTTTTTTTTGGATTGTTTGTTATTACTTTCTCTTACTCTATATAAATAGAGAGAAAGTATTGCGTTCATGCCAAAAATATGAAGTCGAGATTTTGATGGATATACATGTATACCCCTAAGTCCAAAAAAAGTGGGTCCAGCACGAATTGAAATTTTATATTTAAGTTAGGTACCCTCCCGGACACTCAAAATAAGCTTTTGAACAAAGTATTTTTTTTTTTGTTATTCAAAATTTGCTCCAACTATTTATTTATTTAAATCCATAATAATAATATTTTACAGTGTATAGGGTTTTCCATTAAGAGCGCTCGTTCTTTAAATTGAAATGATGACATTTGTTACGTGAAATTATTACTAATGACCGAATTAATGGAGAAGCCGGTCAATCGCAAAGTAATTAAGATTAAGTGAGAGGGGAAAATGCATATGAAGAAGGAAAGCCAGATATAGTTCGGGTAACTCGTGATCAACGTACTCTTCAGTTACCAATCACTGAGAAGCTGCATAATGGATATTAAAATGATATAATTTATTATAATTGTGTTAATTTTATATTTAATAAATAAATGACAGATGAATTGTCTAATTAATTTTTGTCATTAAGGCTGGTGCATTTTTCTGGGCGCCAAATCGGTCTGTTTCGACACCTTTGGGTTACTAGGGCTCTCTGCTAACGGGACGCAATCGCCCAGCATCACCTCCGGACATCGACCCAGGACCGTACGATGTCCTTGACATGACCTTTGCTCACTCTCGTCCTCACCCCAGGCTGACTTTCAGGTTCCTCCCTACTTTTCATCTCGAAAATTACCCACCAGAAAATTAAACCTCTTCTATTATTCTTACATAATGAGACTTGCTTAAATTTTTTCTCCTTTTATGATTTTTTTTTTGAAATTATAAAGAGTATATAATTATTTTAAAATATTATAAGTTTTAAAATTATAAATATATTATATTTATTTAAGTTTTTGCAACATGGTCTATCTGTGTGTGTGTGTGTGTATGTTCAATTTTAAGCATGAAGGAATTGAGCTAGGTGGTTGAAATTTAAGTTAAGGACCTTCCGGAGAAGTGAAAATAAGTTTTTAATCAAAATCGGCCAAAAAGTATTAGTACTTTACTGATGTACTTTTTCAGTTTTTTCGATTTTCTCAAAATTCGTTCCAACGATTTTGAATAAAATTCAAAAATCAATTATTTTCTAGATGCTCTTTCAAATGTATATTCTCATTTTGCTCTCATAATTGTTTGAAGCACACTTTACTATTGTACTTCATAGAAAAGATAGGAGAAAGTTGTGTGCTGTGCGACCAGTTACACCAGATTTTTCTTCTTGAATTTTAATATATTGGGGGAAACTAAACATTTCGGCACAAAAAACTGATGTGCATCAACAAAAAAAAAAAAAAAAAAGAATAACTCAATTATATGATTTTATTATACGTAGGTAAAATAAATTGAATTAAAATAGGAAAAAGCCTATTAATTAGCTTGTAATTTATCCAAAGGAATCAGGTTTAAATTGATTAATCAATCTAATTGTACGCAATTCTCCTCTAATTAACTATCGCCTTTTCGTTTTCATTTCCTGCCCCCTAATACGAAATAAAAACGACAAGTTGACTTGGCTTTAATTGGAAAAACCCTCGACTCTTAAAGTCTCGAATCTTGAATCACGTGCCATTCAACAACGGTGACATCGTCGTCGACATCGTTGTTAAACGTCAAGAATCTACTCGATTAAACCATTTCCATTCTGGTTGTGATTGGTCTTGCTACTATTCACTCTTGTCTAGGTGAAAAGCACAGGTGTTAATTGCAAAAAAAATGTTTGTAAAAAAAATAATAAATCTAATTTAATGATTTAACATTTAAGTGGAATTTTTTAAATAAAAAATATAATTTTTTTTAAGATAGAAATCAGTATTTAAGGGGTTTAAGGGGTTAAATGTAGTACTTCCAATTTCCCATAAACAAAGCCCGCTGAAGGCGGGTGGCGCAACTTGTATATAAATAATTGAGAAATTTAATAATCATCATCCTTTTACTATAAATGATAATTAGCTTAATTAAGAATATTTTCTTTTCATCACAAATTTAGTAATTAAATGTAAAAACAAATTGGTTTAAGTTTTTCACTGTCAATCAGGTTTATTTTCTAAGCAAAAACGTTAACTTTTAAAATCTGAAATCAGCGTTAATTCATTTTAACACCTCCTTGCCTCAAATTGCTTTTCTATCAGTGGCGGATTAATGCAATTTTGTCAGGGGGGGGTTTTTTTTTTTTTTTTTTTTGTTTTTTTTGGTATTTTGGGCCCTTTTGCCATCTATTTCTCTTTACTTTTTTTTTATATTATTTTAATTAAATTTAGAAAAAAAATAAAAGGGAGAAAATAATATTTTTTTTAATTTCTTTATTTTTTTAAATTTTGTGGGTTTGTTGGCGGGGCCGGGGGGTGGCGTCTGCCCCCCCCCTCTTTTTTTCTATAAGCAATAATTGTAACGTCAAAGCGTTAACATTTAGACAATAGTGTTCAAAATTAATGTCATGTCTAGGGGATGCATTTAATATTTTAACGCCTAGTTTAATGCATCAAAATGGCGTCTTTAATCTAAAAAGTAAGGTTGATTTTTGGCAGCTTTGTGATAAAAGCAACATGTTAAGGTCGCTAGAGAATAGAATTTTTTAACGCTGGTGTGTCAGATAGGCCTATTAGATTGAAAATAACAAATCAAGTTAGTAATGTGCATGCGCGAGAGATTATCGAGAGGTGTAAAAACACGAACAATCAGAAAACAGTCTTCATTCATATCGATCGTTAACAGCTGGTGCTAAAAAGTAAAATGTTAACATCGCTGTTAAAACATAGTTTAGAGTATAGCATTTTTTAACGCTGATGTTATTACTTTTATTTTTAACACCCAATTTATGATGTTATATTTTAACGTCTGTTTTTATTATGAAATTTCTTTTTTTGTTAAATTTATATCTTGAGTTATGAGAAGATTTAAAAAAAAGACCAAATTGCTAGTTGATCAAGAAGGCAACGGTGATGGGCCTAAAATAAATGCAGTCAAAAGAGAGAGAGAGAGATGTCGACTTTGGATACGGTATCTGAGCGGCCTTGCCTTCCGGGAAGCCGAAGGTCATCTAATTTTGCAATCATCCTCATCTGCATGTTAGATTAATTTGTTTTTCCAAAGAGAGCGAGACAGACAGATGGACGTCTGATTGACTCATTCATCATCAAACCGACCTCGTCTGAATGCTTCCTAGAAAAGCATTGTTATCAAAAATGACAAATTTTTTTTTTTCTTACGGCTTAGAAATTTATAGATAAGGCAGAATCGAAAATTAAACTGACAAAATGAATGGCTTAATTTGGGTAACTTAAGGTCTCTATTCCCTCTGGAATACGTCTTCTTCAATCTTGGCCTTATCCCCAAGTGGGATCGGCAAAATTAATTCATAAAAAAGAAAAATTTGCTATTTAAATTACTTAAGAAAAAAGGAAAACATTAGACACTTGAGCCCCTGGACCTTAGTTAGTACAGAGCTAGAGAGAAAAGATAAGATAGCCTTGATTGGTTGGTTAGCATGGATGTCAGAATCGTTCGTGCCAATAAATTTAAATGCGGTCATCCTGAATCAAATTTATTTTGACAGTTTCATTAACAGTTTCGAGTTGGTCTTACTTCGACGGTCAGTTTCAATTCAGGCCTACTCTTTTCATTTTAATAAATTATTTTTCTAAGGTACCCAGACAGCCTGGAATATTGCAGTAATATTGCAGCAATTTTGCCAACCTTGCACAATATTGACAATATTGGAGCAACATTGCTGTAATTTCGCTGCGCAATATTGAAGTGAAGACATTGCAGAAATATTGCAGCAATATTGCTGTGGCAACATTGAAGTGTGAATATTGCGACAATATTGCAGTGGCAACATTGAATAGTGAATATTGCAGCAATATTGCATCAATATTGCTGTTGCAATATTGAAGTGTGAATATTGTTGCAATATTGCATCAATATTGCTGTTGCAATATTGAATACTGAATATTTCAGCAATATTGCAGTGGCAATATTGAAGTGTAAATATTGCTGCAATATTCCTGAAATATTACAGTGGCAACATTGAAGGGTGAATATTGAAGCAATATTGCAGCACAATGTTGCAATGGCAACATTGAAGTATGAATATTTCAACAATATTGCAGTGGCAATATTGAAGTGTAAATATTGCAGCAATATTCCTGAAATATTACAGTGGCAACATTGAAGAGTGAATATTGAAGCAATATTGCAGCACAATGTTGCAATGACAACATTGAAGTATGAATATTGCAGCAATATTGCAGAGTCAATATTGAAGTGTGAATATTGCAGCAATATTGAAGTGGCAACATTGAATAGTGAATATAGGGTTAAAATTATCATATCAACTTTATAATATTCATATTAATTAAATTAATTAATGCCCCCGGGTGTGGCATAGTAGGTAGCGTGCCTACCTCCTATGCCAAACGTCGCGGGTTCGGACCCAGGCAGTCCGATGATTTTATTTAAGCCATTTGGATACCAGATGGCTTAAATAGAAATGCCTGAACCCTCAATATATATACATTAATTACAACGCTTATCGTCTAAAGTCTTAAATGGCCTGAGTTGCCGAAAAGACTGTGTGAATGTGTGTGTGAGTGTGAGTGCGAATGAGAAAAAAGTGTGAATGTTTTTTTTTAAATAAAAAAAAAAAAAAAAATTAATTAATGCCCGTGATGACCCGTGGCTCAGAGAGAAGACACTAGCTTCTTGAGCCTGGGGTCCAGGATTCGCTTTCCGTCCCCAGCAAGGGCGGTCCCAGAGGGGGGGTCAAGGGGGTCGTGACCCTCCCCCTCCCAAAAAAAAAAATCTTTTTTTTAACACACACTTTTTTCCCACTCACTCTCCCATTCACACAATCTTTTCGGCAACTTAGGCCATTTAAGACTTAAACGATACTTATATTTGATTAATATATATTTATTGGGGTCCAGGCCCATTTATTTATACTATAAAAAAAAAAAAAAAAACAGTGACCCCCCCCTCCAAATGTAAGGCTAGGACCGCGCTTGGTCCCCAGCGAGAAAAATTTATTTCATTTGAATTGACTGCAAATAATTTGAAATAAATAGGGATGGGTCAAATCTAAATCGCCTTAGATACCGAAAAAGAAAAAAAAATTAAAAAATTTAAAAAAAAAAAAAATTAATTTTAAATATTAAAAATTATTATTTTTTTACAATTTATAAGTGACTTTTTTGTTTAAAAAAAAATTTAATAGTACTACATACGAATTAAGTAGCTTAAAAAGTGTTGAAATTTCATATAGCAAAACGTCCGAGGCAGTAAAGGAGTCGAATATTGGAATCAAGACATTGGAAATATTGGAAATGCAAAAAACTCGTGTTCAAATCCCTCTATGAACAAGTTTTTTTTTTTACCCTGCAATATTGCCACAATATTCCATGCAATATTGCCACAATATTCCATGCAATATTGCCACAATATTCCTTGCAATATTGCCACAATATTCCATGCAATATTGCCACAATATTCCATGCAATATTGCCACAATATTCCATGCAATATTGCCACAATATTCCATGCAATATTGCCGGAATATTCCCGTAATATTGCTGCAATACTTGCAATATTTTTGTAATATTGCAACAATATTCCATTCAGTATTGCCACAATATTCCTGCAAGTTACAAAGAGGCGGACATAGGAATATTGCAACAATGTTGCTGTATTGTTCCTGCAATATTCCCTGCAAGGTTAAATATTGCAATGTAAGATTCCTGCAATATTAATGCAAGATTCCAGGCTGTCTGGGTAGTTAGAAAAAAAGCCCGTCGAGGGAGGGTGGCGACGCTAGTAGTTCTACTAATAGTTGATTTGGCTACACAATTTAAAGCATGAAGGAATTGTGCCACGAGATTTGATATTAAAGTTAGGGACCCCGCTGAGAAGTGAAAATAAGCTTTCAATCAAAATCGGTCAAAGGGAAATAGTACTTTACTGATGTACTTTTTAAGTTTTTTTCGATTTTCTCAAAATACGCTTTAACGATTTTGATTAAAATTCATAATTAACACAATAACACAATAACAATACACAATAACACAATTATTATTTAGATTATTATTTGTATTCTCATTTTGCTCTCAAAATTGTACCACAGAAACGATATAATTTGTATGAGACAAAATTTTTTTGTTATTGACAGACAGTCTGACCACATATGTTTATTATAATATGTGTATAATTTCCAATAACTAGGGATGACCGAATAAATTCCAACTTTCTATTATAATGACGATTTATTAATAATTAAACCTTCACGATGGATAGAGATTGAGAAAAAATCTCACAGAAATTATAATTCCTCACTACAGAAAAATGTCTGACACAGGTCTGTCGCTTTATATCATTAATTAAATGCTTGAAATTCATATCAAATCTAATTAATTGGGTGACTCATGTCAATATCGATAAAAAAATACTATCAAAATATAAGAAGACAATGTAGTGGGAAATGAAGAAAGAAATTAACTTTCTTCTTAAATTATTGCAAATATAAAGGTGACTCTATCCTGAGAGTAATTATGATATTTCTAAGAGAGGTTGTCTTGAAAATAATTAACACAGGCTTTTGATTTTGATCTTGAATGAGATGAAAGCACTAGTTTTTCGAACTCGAATTTGAGACTGGTTAATTTGTCATTCATTTCCTTTTAATAAAATATTAAATATTTATCCCATTTTATAATGTACTCGATTAATAGAATACTTATAATAAAAATGTGCTGTTCCTCTTTTGAAAATCTAGTTCAGCTAACAGACGAAGAAGTATTATAATTCTAAGAAAATCCAAATTAGAACGATATTAAAAATAATTAAGTATTCATCTTGATATCCCTTTTGAATATTTAGAAGAAATATTATCTAAAAAAAAAAAATGGAAATTAAATTTTTTTTTTATAATAATTAAGTGTGGTTTAATTTAATAAATTCGCAGATTAATAAATTTATAATTTTTTGTAGAGTAGAAAATTTCTTTTTTTTTCGTTTCAATAATAATAATAATAATAAACGATGACAGTGGTGAAGTTAATTCGAGGTGCAGATGATTCAAAGGTGGGAGAAAAAAATACAGCAAAATTAAGAACAGTTTTCCAAAGGACGTTTTTTAAATTGAGTATTCCACACCGTTATTCTTGTAGTACCTAATTTATTATATATACTTAGTTATATCCTTGATAAAATTCCAACATTTTTTTATAATAAAAAAATATTTAAGAATATCAAAGAACTAAATAAAAGTGATCATTATAAAAAAAAAAAAATTATTTATATTAAAAATCTGGTCACACAGCTCACAAATTTTTCTTGCCTTAGGTAAGAGAAAGTTGTGTTCTGTGCTTGTCACACCAAATTTTTTGTGTCAACATATATTGAGTGTGTTACTACTTATCCAATCTTTCCTATGAAGTACAAGAGAAAAGTGTAAGCTTCAAACAATTTTGAGGGCAAAATATACATTTTAAAGAGCATATAAAAATATTTGATTTTTGAATATTATTTTTATTTAGAGCGAATTTTGAGAAAATTGAAGAAAAAAAAACTGAAAAAGTACATCAGTAAAGTACTATTACTTGTTGGCCAATTTTGTTCAAAAGCTTAGTGTTTCGTTGCAGGGGGGTACCTAACTTAAATATAAAATTTCAACTTTCTAGCTCTTTTCGTTCTTGAGATATTTTGTTCACAGACAGATAATGCTACGAAATACACTTTTTTTGGACTCAAGGGACCTCAAAAAGTGTATATCCATCAACATTTCGACATCGAATTTTTGACACGAATTCAATACTTTCTCTCTCTATATATATTACATACATAGGGAAGAGAAAGTAAAAACATTTTCATTGAGAGAATAAACTTGGATTATGCAGAGATGCTTGCTTGTCCATTGAAGCAACATGCCTTTTCACATACCATGGTATAAAACATTTTATCCAGTATTGTATACGGTAATAGGACAATTATTTTGATGTATTTTTTTTCCCTCCCTCTCAATCGAGAATAAATAACCGAATCACAATTGGCTTATTATTATTCTCTTCTCTTTATTAATTATATATAAACATGATATTTGAACCTTTATTTATCGTAATTAACTGAAAATTTTTTCTTTTTAGGTCCTCTAATCACAAACAAGTGTGTTGATTCATGTTTGTTTTTGAAAAAACTGGAAGTAATTAATTGAATAATTCCACACCGTTATTCTTGCTGTAATTTCTATTTTATTATACGTACTTACTTATATTTATATCCTTGCTTAAATTCCAACAATTTTTTAACAACAAAATTATTTGTCATATTTAAGAATATGAAAGTGATTATTAACAAAAAAAAGTAAACGTATGGAGTCGTAGGACCCCCCGCAGGAACTAAGGTCCTCACGCCTTTTCTTCAAATCACATGTCGCCTTTGGCGGGCTTTCAGTCTAGCCAGGTAGCTGAGGTCTACTGGAACCTCTTGCGTGCTGTTTTTAAGACCTTTGTTCTGAGGATTGGTGTCGTACTTTCCCCGAAACGTAGGCATTGAAAATAAATAATTGTTGGACCGAATTAAGTTTTGGGGAGCGAAGTTCTCTAAAGGCTTACAAAATTGGCAGGATTCGTCACGTAACGTAACAAAAATGTTTTACAGCGCTCGAGCGCCGGCGGAGGAAGGCGAGGCCGACTCTAGAGAATTCTCATTTTCTGTATCGATATTCGAGCTTGCTTTAAAATTAAATAATCTTTTTTAACTATAATATAGGCCCTATATTAAATTATATTCGGAGTTTAAGAAAAGAAGTGAGGAACTTCATTCCAGGCGCCGGTCTTAAGACCCCACACGTTTGCTTTTTTCTTCACCTTCCTGTGAATTGGACGTCCTTCCTCCACACGATTAAATTACCAGAATGTTTTTTGTCGTTTTTTGTAAAAAAAAAAACGAGAACCAAAAAATGGAAAGAGTTTACTCATTACCCATTACCTATGCCCATGTTTATTATGTGAAAATAAAACCGCAAGATAAAAAGTAAAAAGTGGGCTTTAAGAAGAAATAGACTAGACTATCTATCACACTCAATCAAACCAGCGTTATATGAATTATTAAAATAGAAGAAAAACAAAATAGATCTACTATTATAATGGCGAATTAAAATTAATTTTACGCAACTTGGCAGAAGGGCAGATGGCCGAGAGAGGAGGCAAGGTCACCGGAAATGGAAGTGGTATAAAGCTTGCGAGGTAACCGCCTCCACTGACCTGGAAGACACTGACCCACTCGCCATTGCAGGCGCCTTTATTTCACTAACTTTAATTGCTATTTAATTTGCTGGTGCGTGCGAGTGCATACTCACCATACATACCGTTAAACTATTAAGTTCGCCAAAATTATCTGTTTGTTCGAAAAAAAAAATTTACTTTTTTTTCTTTCATTTTAACTTATATTTATGAAACCATATCCGCAAGTAATGATTTAGAGATAGATAAATATAGGCCATTATTCATTTGGGAGAGTAAAAAAAATTCTCTCCTCCATGGAGAGAAAATAATCATATCTTGACCCACAAGATTTACTTCATACTTCATTATAAAAAATTAATATAACATTTGTGTTGTATGACCAAGGAGAAATCAATGTCACCACATGCACTGGCAAATGTTTAATCTTCACTATCATGGCACCAGCATGAATTGGCAATGTGTTTTATTAGGGTTTCCGGCTTTTTTTTTTTTTTTTTTTTTTTTTGCTTTTTGCCAATCATTTGTTTGGAAAATCCATGAACACCGGTTGCCTATCTCGTGGGCGAAGGCAGGAAATCGCTGGGCCAGTTTCGTGACGGACGGCATGCACAACATAAGATCTTATGTTAGGGAAATATGGTGATGAATGGGCCGGCGACCATCAGTCGTGGTTCGAGTCCAGGGGGTTCGATTTAGACAATCAAAACACATACTCAACTCACAAATTTCCTTAACTTAAAATGTATTTACTTCATAACAAAATCTATTTATTATTGTTCCTCTCCGACTCCCAATGTGTTTATTTCATTGACCTCAAAGACTCCTTTCTTGTCTCTTTAGAGGATCGTTAGACCATATTTTTTAAGCACTCATGCGAAATATCTCTTGATAAATATTCTATAATTAACTTCTTTATAAAAGAAAGAGGGATACAACATTCCAGCCCATTAGATTGTTGAATCTGTCAAAATATTTAAGTTTTGTCTTCTCTTTCTATGATTGAAAATAACTGGGTGTGAAAATTATCGCGAAAAAAGATAATAAATCTTAAATAAAATGTATAAAGCTTAGAACTATAAAGGTAAATGAGGTCGTGTTTCATTCAGATGAAAATTTTCACAAATTAATAGAAGAAAAATGAATTATAATGTACGCTCTACTTGAATGGATTAAAAATCCTTTTTTATAAAGATGCGATGAAGCAAAAAAAGAAGTATTTTCTGAAAATATTCCAAAAGGGATTTTGGTTTTCTTTTTTTCTTTTTTCGTCATCGGAATATTTGACACGTTTTAGAACGAAACTCTGGAGAATATTAAAAGGTTTAATGGGCCTTTATTATTCTTAAAGTGTCCAATCATTTGATGATTTAAAATAGTCAATCGGAAATAATAATTAAAATTTATTATCAAGTAAACCTAATTTTTTTGTGATTTACTTATAAATATGAAGCTTCAACTCCTAATCCTCTTAAGCCTTTACATTACAAAACAACCATTCATATAGAAAAGAGTAATTGAGCTTGATGCAAATTCCCGATAGAATTTAATTGGGTATTTGTCAAATACAAAAGACGAAAATAATAATAATTTTCTTTGTTGCATTATTCACGTAGTAATCCTTAATTCTATCGAGGTCCCATAAATTCCATAATCATTTTATTATTATTAGAATAAGAAAAAAAAAGAGAGAAAAACTATGGCTATTTTCCCAGGTTGTGCAGGTCAAGTTCTCAATTGACTGCGAAGGTCATATGACATCTGACATTAGGTTAGAGGGACATTATGATCGAAAGTAGCATTCCTTATCAAGAAATTGAGATTTTTATCAATTTCAGGGATTAATTTGCATATTCTCAAGAGAAAATAAAAATAATCATCTATTAATGTTAGATCGAGATGGCAAAAACTTTCCCGGAAATTTAGGACCCAATATTATAAGACTAAAATATAACAAAAACAAAAAACAGCTCGTCATTTTTTACTTTGTCATACCTATAGATTATAAATTTCACATTTTGGAATTTTTATCTAATGTAGGGCCTACTAAAATGTCGACACAAAAAAACCAGTGCGATAAGCACATGACACAACTTTAAATTACTTAAAGTAAAAGAAAATTGTCTGTTGTGTCACCAATCCACAAGATTTTAGCCATGGTCTCCCTATCTTTCCTATGAAGCAAATTTTGTCCACAAAATGAAGAATATACATTTTAAAGAGGATCTAAAAAATAATTGATTTATGAATTTTAATCAAAATCATTAAAGCGAATTTTGAGAAAATTAAAAAAAAAAAACTGAAAAAGCACATCAGTAAAGTACTAGTACTTTTTAAATGTATATTACTTTCTCTTACCTCTATATATATATTAATATATATATAGAGAGAAAGTATTGGATTCATGTCAAAAATTGGATGTCAAGATTTTGATAGATATACACGTTACGGGGTCAGCTTCAATTACAAAAGTGGTTTTGCGACATGGTCTGTCTGTGTGTCTGTTTGGGTTCAATTCTAAAGCATGAAGGGAACTGAGCTATGATGTTGAAATTTTACATTTAAGTTAGACACCCCCCCTGGAGCGTGAAAATAAGCTCAATCAAAATCTGCCAAAAAATACTCTAGTACTTTACTGATGAACTTTTCAGTTTTTTTCCGATTTTTCAAAATTCGCTTCAACTATTTTGATTGAAATTCAAAAATCAAGAATTATATTTTAGATTTTCTTTAAAAATGTAGGTCTATATTATCCTTTTGCGCTCGGAATTGAGCCTTTGTCACAAAAAATTATTTTATAAACTCATTTAAGAATCCTTAAAATTATGTTTTGATATTACGTAGTTTAGGAGTGTTTTCTCAAGGTTTTGTTTTGATGTCTCTCTTAGGGTAGTTTTATGCTATCTTCTTAAATTTTTTGGGGTCAAAATATATAATATAATCGTAAGATGTAGGAAATAAATAATTTTGGCCGAATAAAGTATTTTTCTTCAATTTTCTAAAATAGCACATTTTTTTTCGTTGATGTTTATATTAAAGACATACAATTTATTCCGTCTAATAAAGCTATTATCAAAACTGTACTCCAACAAATTTTCATGATTAATTAAAGAGAAATCAATGTCAATAATTTCCCTACAATAAAAAAGCCCAATTTGTTTGTCCGCGATCTTAATGGCGAATT